>JBBPBX010100572.1:0-12339 GCA_038048925.1 Garcialebias charrua | reverse complement strand
GACCTCCAGGGCGCGTACGGTTCATCTGTACCCAGGAACAAGCGCTTACTGCCTGGGTTGGGGACCTCCAGGGCGCGTACGGTTCATCTGTACCCAGGAACAAGCGCTTACTGCCTGGGTTGGGGACCTCCAGGGCGCGTACGGTTCATCTGTACCCAGGAACAAGCGCTTACTGCCTGGGTTGGGGACCTCCAGGGCGCGTACGGTTCATCTGTACCCAGGAACAAGCGCTTACTGCCTGGGTTGGGGACCTCCAGGGCGCGTACGGTTCATCTGTACCCAGGAACAAGCGCTTACTGCCTGGGTTGGGGACCTCCAGGGCGCGTACGGTTCATCTGTACCCAGGAACAAGCGCTTACTGCCTGGGTTGGGGACCTCCAGGGCGCGTACGGTTCATCTGTACCCAGGAACAAGCGCTTACTGCCTGGGTTGGGGACCTCCAGGGCGCGTACGGTTCATCTGTACCCAGGAACAAGCGCTTACTGCCTGGGTTGGGGACCTCCAGGGCGCGTACGGTTCATCTGTACCCAGGAACAAGCGCTTACTGCCTGGGTTGGGGACCTCCAGGGCGCGTACGGTTCATCTGTACCCAGGAACAAGTGCTTACTGCCTGGGTTGGGGACCTCCAGGGCGCGTACGGTTCATCTGTACCCAGGAACAAGTGCTTACTGCCTGGGTTGGGGACCTCCAGGGCGCGTACGGTTCATCTGTACCCAGGAACAAGTGCTTACTGCCTGGGTTGGGGACCTCCAGGGCGCGTACGGTTCATCTGTACCCAGGAACAAGTGCTTACTGCCTGGGTTGGGGACCTCCAGGGCGCGTACGGTTCATCTGTACCCAGGAACAAGCGCTTACTGCCTGGGTTGGGGACCTCCAGGGCGCGTACGGTTCATCTGTACCCAGGAACAAGTGCTTACTGCCTGGGTTGGGGACCTCCAGGGCGCGTACGGTTCATCTGTACCCAGGAACAAGTGCTTACTGCCTGGGTTGGGGACCTCCAGGGCGCGTACGGTTCATCTGTACCCAGGAACAAGTGCTTACTGCCTGGGTTGGGGACCTCCAGGGCGCGTACGGTTCATCTGTACCCAGGAACAAGTGCTTACTGCCTGGGTTGGGGACCTCCAGGGCGCGTACGGTTCATCTGTACCCAGGAACAAGTGCTTACTGCCTGGGTTGGGGACCTCCAGGGCGCGTACGGTTCATCTGTACCCAGGAACAAGTGCTTACTGCCTGGGTTGGGGACCTCCAGGGCGCGTACGGTTCATCTGTACCCAGGAACAAGTGCTTACTGCCTGGGTTGGGGACCTCCAGGGCGCGTACGGTTCATCTGTACCCAGGAACAAGTGCTTACTGCCTGGGTTGGGGACCTCCAGGGCGCGTACGGTTCATCTGTACCCAGGAACAAGTGCTTACTGCCTGGGTTGGGGACCTCCAGGGCGCGTACGGTTCATCTGTACCCAGGAACAAGGCTTACTGCCTGGGTTGGGGACCTCCAGGGCGCGTACGGTTCATCTGTACCCAGGAACAAGTGCTTACTGCCTGGGTTGGGGACCTCCAGGGCGCGTACGGTTCATCTGTACCCAGGAACAAGTGCTTACTGCCTGGGTTGGGGACCTCCAGGGCGCGTACGGTTCATCTGTACCCAGGAACAAGTGCTTACTGCCTGGGTTGGGGACCTCCAGGGCGCGTACGGTTCATCTGTACCCAGGAACAAGTGCTTACTGCCTGGGTTGGGGACCTCCAGGGCGCGTACGGTTCATCTGTACCCAGGAACAAGCGCTTACTGCCTGGGTTGGGGACCTCCAGGGCGCGTACGGTTCATCTGTACCCAGGAACAAGCGCTTACTGCCTGGGTTGGGGACCTCCAGGGCGCGTACGGTTCATCTGTACCCAGGAACAAGCGCTTACTGCCTGGGTTGGGGACCTCCAGGGCGCGTACGGTTCATCTGTACCCAGGAACAAGCGCTTACTGCCTGGGTTGGGGACCTCCAGGGCGCGTACGGTTCATCTGTACCCAGGAACAAGCGCTTACTGCCTGGGTTGGGGACCTCCAGGGCGCGTACGGTTCATCTGTACCCAGGAACAAGCGCTTACTGCCTGGGTTGGGGACCTCCAGGGCGCGTACGGTTCATCTGTACCCAGGAACAAGCGCTTACTGCCTGGGTTGGGGACCTCCAGGGCGCGTACGGTTCATCTGTACCCAGGAACAAGCGCTTACTGCCTGGGTTGGGGACCTCCAGGGCGCGTACGGTTCATCTGTACCCAGGAACAAGTGCTTACTGCCTGGGTTGGGGACCTCCAGGGCGCGTACGGTTCATCTGTACCCAGGAACAAGTGCTTACTGCCTGGGTTGGGGACCTCCAGGGCGCGTACGGTTCATCTGTACCCAGGAACAAGTGCTTACTGCCTGGGTTGGGGACCTCCAGGGCGCGTACGGTTCATCTGTACCCAGGAACAAGTGCTTACTGCCTGGGTTGGGGACCTCCAGGGCGCGTACGGTTCATCTGTACCCAGGAACAAGTGCTTACTGCCTGGGTTGGGGACCTCCAGGGCGCGTACGGTTCATCTGTACCCAGGAACAAGTGCTTACTGCCTGGGTTGGGGACCTCCAGGGCGCGTACGGTTCATCTGTACCCAGGAACAAGTGCTTACTGCCTGGGTTGGGGACCTCCAGGGCGCGTACGGTTCATCTGTACCCAGGAACAAGTGCTTACTGCCTGGGTTGGGGACCTCCAGGGCGCGTACGGTTCATCTGTACCCAGGAACAAGTGCTTACTGCCTGGGTTGGGGACCTCCAGGGCGCGTACGGTTCATCTGTACCCAGGAACAAGTGCTTACTGCCTGGGTTGGGGACCTCCAGGGCGCGTACGGTTCATCTGTACCCAGGAACAAGTGCTTACTGCCTGGGTTGGGGACCTCCAGGGCGCGTACGGTTCATCTGTACCCAGGAACAAGTGCTTACTGCCTGGGTTGGGGACCTCCAGGGCGCGTACGGTTCATCTGTACCCAGGAACAAGTGCTTACTGCCTGGGTTGGGGACCTCCAGGGCGCGTACGGTTCATCTGTACCCAGGAACAAGTGCTTACTGCCTGGGTTGGGGACCTCCAGGGCGCGTACGGTTCATCTGTACCCAGGAACAAGTGCTTACTGCCTGGGTTGGGGACCTCCAGGGCGCGTACGGTTCATCTGTACCCAGGAACAAGTGCTTACTGCCTGGGTTGGGGACCTCCAGGGCGCGTACGGTTCATCTGTACCCAGGAACAAGTGCTTACTGCCTGGGTTGGGGACCTCCAGGGCGCGTACGGTTCATCTGTACCCAGGAACAAGTGCTTACTGCCTGGGTTGGGGACCTCCAGGGCGCGTACGGTTCATCTGTACCCAGGAACAAGTGCTTACTGCCTGGGTTGGGGACCTCCAGGGCGCGTACGGTTCATCTGTACCCAGGAACAAGTGCTTACTGCCTGGGTTGGGGACCTCCAGGGCGCGTACGGTTCATCTGTACCCAGGAACAAGTGCTTACTGCCTGGGTTGGGGACCTCCAGGGCGCGTACGGTTCATCTGTACCCAGGAACAAGTGCTTACTGCCTGGGTTGGGGACCTCCAGGGCGCGTACGGTTCATCTGTACCCAGGAACAAGTGCTTACTGCCTGGGTTGGGGACCTCCAGGGCGCGTACGGTTCATCTGTACCCAGGAACAAGTGCTTACTGCCTGGGTTGGGGACCTCCAGGGCGCGTACGGTTCATCTGTACCCAGGAACAAGTGCTTACTGCCTGGGTTGGGGACCTCCAGGGCGCGTACGGTTCATCTGTACCCAGGAACAAGTGCTTACTGCCTGGGTTGGGGACCTCCAGGGCGCGTACGGTTCATCTGTACCCAGGAACAAGTGCTTACTGCCTGGGTTGGGGACCTCCAGGGCGCGTACGGTTCATCTGTACCCAGGAACAAGTGCTTACTGCCTGGGTTGGGGACCTCCAGGGCGCGTACGGTTCATCTGTACCCAGGAACAAGTGCTTACTGCCTGGGTTGGGGACCTCCAGGGCGCGTACGGTTCATCTGTACCCAGGAACAAGCGCTTACTGCCTGGGTTGGGGACCTCCAGGGCGCGTACGGTTCATCTGTACCCAGGAACAAGCGCTTACTGCCTGGGTTGGGGACCTCCAGGGCGCGTACGGTTCATCTGTACCCAGGAACAAGCGCTTACTGCCTGGGTTGGGGACCTCCAGGGCGCGTACGGTTCATCTGTACCCAGGAACAAGCGCTTACTGCCTGGGTTGGGGACCTCCAGGGCGCGTACGGTTCATCTGTACCCAGGAACAAGCGCTTACTGCCTGGGTTGGGGACCTCCAGGGCGCGTACGGTTCATCTGTACCCAGGAACAAGCGCTTACTGCCTGGGTTGGGGACCTCCAGGGCGCGTACGGTTCATCTGTACCCAGGAACAAGCGCTTACTGCCTGGGTTGGGGACCTCCAGGGCGCGTACGGTTCATCTGTACCCAGGAACAAGCGCTTACTGCCTGGGTTGGGGACCTCCAGGGCGCGTACGGTTCATCTGTACCCAGGAACAAGTGCTTACTGCCTGGGTTGGGGACCTCCAGGGCGCGTACGGTTCATCTGTACCCAGGAACAAGTGCTTACTGCCTGGGTTGGGGACCTCCAGGGCGCGTACGGTTCATCTGTACCCAGGAACAAGTGCTTACTGCCTGGGTTGGGGACCTCCAGGGCGCGTACGGTTCATCTGTACCCAGGAACAAGTGCTTACTGCCTGGGTTGGGGACCTCCAGGGCGCGTACGGTTCATCTGTACCCAGGAACAAGTGCTTACTGCCTGGGTTGGGGACCTCCAGGGCGCGTACGGTTCATCTGTACCCAGGAACAAGTGCTTACTGCCTGGGTTGGGGACCTCCAGGGCGCGTACGGTTCATCTGTACCCAGGAACAAGTGCTTACTGCCTGGGTTGGGGACCTCCAGGGCGCGTACGGTTCATCTGTACCCAGGAACAAGTGCTTACTGCCTGGGTTGGGGACCTCCAGGGCGCGTACGGTTCATCTGTACCCAGGAACAAGTGCTTACTGCCTGGGTTGGGGACCTCCAGGGCGCGTACGGTTCATCTGTACCCAGGAACAAGTGCTTACTGCCTGGGTTGGGGACCTCCAGGGCGCGTACGGTTCATCTGTACCCAGGAACAAGTGCTTACTGCCTGGGTTGGGGACCTCCAGGGCGCGTACGGTTCATCTGTACCCAGGAACAAGTGCTTACTGCCTGGGTTGGGGACCTCCAGGGCGCGTACGGTTCATCTGTACCCAGGAACAAGTGCTTACTGCCTGGGTTGGGGACCTCCAGGGCGCGTACGGTTCATCTGTACCCAGGAACAAGTGCTTACTGCCTGGGTTGGGGACCTCCAGGGCGCGTACGGTTCATCTGTACCCAGGAACAAGTGCTTACTGCCTGGGTTGGGGACCTCCAGGGCGCGTACGGTTCATCTGTACCCAGGAACAAGTGCTTACTGCCTGGGTTGGGGACCTCCAGGGCGCGTACGGTTCATCTGTACCCAGGAACAAGTGCTTACTGCCTGGGTTGGGGACCTCCAGGGCGCGTACGGTTCATCTGTACCCAGGAACAAGCGCTTACTGCCTGGGTTGGGGACCTCCAGGGCGCGTACGGTTCATCTGTACCCAGGAACAAGCGCTTACTGCCTGGGTTGGGGACCTCCAGGGCGCGTACGGTTCATCTGTACCCAGGAACAAGCGCTTACTGCCTGGGTTGGGGACCTCCAGGGCGCGTACGGTTCATCTGTACCCAGGAACAAGCGCTTACTGCCTGGGTTGGGGACCTCCAGGGCGCGTACGGTTCATCTGTACCCAGGAACAAGCGCTTACTGCCTGGGTTGGGGACCTCCAGGGCGCGTACGGTTCATCTGTACCCAGGAACAAGCGCTTACTGCCTGGGTTGGGGACCTCCAGGGCGCGTACGGTTCATCTGTACCCAGGAACAAGCGCTTACTGCCTGGGTTGGGGACCTCCAGGGCGCGTACGGTTCATCTGTACCCAGGAACAAGCGCTTACTGCCTGGGTTGGGGACCTCCAGGGCGCGTACGGTTCATCTGTACCCAGGAACAAGCGCTTACTGCCTGGGTTGGGGACCTCCAGGGCGCGTACGGTTCATCTGTACCCAGGAACAAGCGCTTACTGCCTGGGTTGGGGACCTCCAGGGCGCGTACGGTTCATCTGTACCCAGGAACAAGCGCTTACTGCCTGGGTTGGGGACCTCCAGGGCGCGTACGGTTCATCTGTACCCAGGAACAAGCGCTTACTGCCTGGGTTGGGGACCTCCAGGGCGCGTACGGTTCATCTGTACCCAGGAACAAGCGCTTACTGCCTGGGTTGGGGACCTCCAGGGCGCGTACGGTTCATCTGTACCCAGGAACAAGCGCTTACTGCCTGGGTTGGGGACCTCCAGGGCGCGTACGGTTCATCTGTACCCAGGAACAAGCGCTTACTGCCTGGGTTGGGGACCTCCAGGGCGCGTACGGTTCATCTGTACCCAGGAACAAGCGCTTACTGCCTGGGTTGGGGACCTCCAGGGCGCGTACGGTTCATCTGTACCCAGGAACAAGTGCTTACTGCCTGGGTTGGGGACCTCCAGGGCGCGTACGGTTCATCTGTACCCAGGAACAAGTGCTTACTGCCTGGGTTGGGGACCTCCAGGGCGCGTACGGTTCATCTGTACCCAGGAACAAGTGCTTACTGCCTGGGTTGGGGACCTCCAGGGCGCGTACGGTTCATCTGTACCCAGGAACAAGTGCTTACTGCCTGGGTTGGGGACCTCCAGGGCGCGTACGGTTCATCTGTACCCAGGAACAAGTGCTTACTGCCTGGGTTGGGGACCTCCAGGGCGCGTACGGTTCATCTGTACCCAGGAACAAGTGCTTACTGCCTGGGTTGGGGACCTCCAGGGCGCGTACGGTTCATCTGTACCCAGGAACAAGTGCTTACTGCCTGGGTTGGGGACCTCCAGGGCGCGTACGGTTCATCTGTACCCAGGAACAAGTGCTTACTGCCTGGGTTGGGGACCTCCAGGGCGCGTACGGTTCATCTGTACCCAGGAACAAGTGCTTACTGCCTGGGTTGGGGACCTCCAGGGCGCGTACGGTTCATCTGTACCCAGGAACAAGTGCTTACTGCCTGGGTTGGGGACCTCCAGGGCGCGTACGGTTCATCTGTACCCAGGAACAAGTGCTTACTGCCTGGGTTGGGGACCTCCAGGGCGCGTACGGTTCATCTGTACCCAGGAACAAGTGCTTACTGCCTGGGTTGGGGACCTCCAGGGCGCGTACGGTTCATCTGTACCCAGGAACAAGTGCTTACTGCCTGGGTTGGGGACCTCCAGGGCGCGTACGGTTCATCTGTACCCAGGAACAAGTGCTTACTGCCTGGGTTGGGGACCTCCAGGGCGCGTACGGTTCATCTGTACCCAGGAACAAGTGCTTACTGCCTGGGTTGGGGACCTCCAGGGCGCGTACGGTTCATCTGTACCCAGGAACAAGTGCTTACTGCCTGGGTTGGGGACCTCCAGGGCGCGTACGGTTCATCTGTACCCAGGAACAAGTGCTTACTGCCTGGGTTGGGGACCTCCAGGGCGCGTACGGTTCATCTGTACCCAGGAACAAGTGCTTACTGCCTGGGTTGGGGACCTCCAGGGCGCGTACGGTTCATCTGTACCCAGGAACAAGTGCTTACTGCCTGGGTTGGGGACCTCCAGGGCGCGTACGGTTCATCTGTACCCAGGAACAAGCGCTTACTGCCTGGGTTGGGGACCTCCAGGGCGCGTACGGTTCATCTGTACCCAGGAACAAGCGCTTACTGCCTGGGTTGGGGACCTCCAGGGCGCGTACGGTTCATCTGTACCCAGGAACAAGCGCTTACTGCCTGGGTTGGGGACCTCCAGGGCGCGTACGGTTCATCTGTACCCAGGAACAAGCGCTTACTGCCTGGGTTGGGGACCTCCAGGGCGCGTACGGTTCATCTGTACCCAGGAACAAGCGCTTACTGCCTGGGTTGGGGACCTCCAGGGCGCGTACGGTTCATCTGTACCCAGGAACAAGCGCTTACTGCCTGGGTTGGGGACCTCCAGGGCGCGTACGGTTCATCTGTACCCAGGAACAAGCGCTTACTGCCTGGGTTGGGGACCTCCAGGGCGCGTACGGTTCATCTGTACCCAGGAACAAGCGCTTACTGCCTGGGTTGGGGACCTCCAGGGCGCGTACGGTTCATCTGTACCCAGGAACAAGCGCTTACTGCCTGGGTTGGGGACCTCCAGGGCGCGTACGGTTCATCTGTACCCAGGAACAAGCGCTTACTGCCTGGGTTGGGGACCTCCAGGGCGCGTACGGTTCATCTGTACCCAGGAACAAGCGCTTACTGCCTGGGTTGGGGACCTCCAGGGCGCGTACGGTTCATCTGTACCCAGGAACAAGTGCTTACTGCCTGGGTTGGGGACCTCCAGGGCGCGTACGGTTCATCTGTACCCAGGAACAAGCGCTTACTGCCTGGGTTGGGGACCTCCAGGGCGCGTACGGTTCATCTGTACCCAGGAACAAGCGCTTACTGCCTGGGTTGGGGACCTCCAGGGCGCGTACGGTTCATCTGTACCCAGGAACAAGCGCTTACTGCCTGGGTTGGGGACCTCCAGGGCGCGTACGGTTCATCTGTACCCAGGAACAAGCGCTTACTGCCTGGGTTGGGGACCTCCAGGGCGCGTACGGTTCATCTGTACCCAGGAACAAGTGCTTACTGCCTGGGTTGGGGACCTCCAGGGCGCGTACGGTTCATCTGTACCCAGGAACAAGTGCTTACTGCCTGGGTTGGGGACCTCCAGGGCGCGTACGGTTCATCTGTACCCAGGAACAAGTGCTTACTGCCTGGGTTGGGGACCTCCAGGGCGCGTACGGTTCATCTGTACCCAGGAACAAGTGCTTACTGCCTGGGTTGGGGACCTCCAGGGCGCGTACGGTTCATCTGTACCCAGGAACAAGTGCTTACTGCCTGGGTTGGGGACCTCCAGGGCGCGTACGGTTCATCTGTACCCAGGAACAAGTGCTTACTGCCTGGGTTGGGGACCTCCAGGGCGCGTACGGTTCATCTGTACCCAGGAACAAGTGCTTACTGCCTGGGTTGGGGACCTCCAGGGCGCGTACGGTTCATCTGTACCCAGGAACAAGTGCTTACTGCCTGGGTTGGGGACCTCCAGGGCGCGTACGGTTCATCTGTACCCAGGAACAAGTGCTTACTGCCTGGGTTGGGGACCTCCAGGGCGCGTACGGTTCATCTGTACCCAGGAACAAGTGCTTACTGCCTGGGTTGGGGACCTCCAGGGCGCGTACGGTTCATCTGTACCCAGGAACAAGTGCTTACTGCCTGGGTTGGGGACCTCCAGGGCGCGTACGGTTCATCTGTACCCAGGAACAAGTGCTCACTGCCTGGGTTGGGGACCTCCAGGGCGCGTACGGTTCATCTGTACCCAGGAACAAGTGCTCACTGCCTGGGTTGGGGACCTCCAGGGCGCGTACGGTTCATCTGTACCCAGGAACAAGTGCTCACTGCCTGGGTTGGGGACCTCCAGGGCGCGTACGGTTCATCTGTACCCAGGAACAAGTGCTCACTGCCTGGGTTGGGGACCTCCAGGGCGCGTACGGTTCATCTGTACCCAGGAACAAGTGCTCACTGCCTGGGTTGGGGACCTCCAGGGCGCGTACGGTTCATCTGTACCCAGGAACAAGTGCTTACTGCCTGGGTTGGGGACCTCCAGGGCGCGTACGGTTCATCTGTACCCAGGAACAAGTGCTTACTGCCTGGGTTGGGGACCTCCAGGGCGCGTACGGTTCATCTGTACCCAGGAACAAGTGCTTACTGCCTGGGTTGGGGACCTCCAGGGCGCGTACGGTTCATCTGTACCCAGGAACAAGTGCTTACTGCCTGGGTTGGGGACCTCCAGGGCGCGTACGGTTCATCTGTACCCAGGAACAAGTGCTTACTGCCTGGGTTGGGGACCTCCAGGGCGCGTACGGTTCATCTGTACCCAGGAACAAGTGCTTACTGCCTGGGTTGGGGACCTCCAGGGCGCGTACGGTTCATCTGTACCCAGGAACAAGTGCTTACTGCCTGGGTTGGGGACCTCCAGGGCGCGTACGGTTCATCTGTACCCAGGAACAAGTGCTTACTGCCTGGGTTGGGGACCTCCAGGGCGCGTACGGTTCATCTGTACCCAGGAACAAGTGCTTACTGCCTGGGTTGGGGACCTCCAGGGCGCGTACGGTTCATCTGTACCCAGGAACAAGTGCTTACTGCCTGGGTTGGGGACCTCCAGGGCGCGTACGGTTCATCTGTACCCAGGAACAAGCGCTTACTGCCTGGGTTGGGGACCTCCAGGGCGCGTACGGTTCATCTGTACCCAGGAACAAGCGCTTACTGCCTGGGTTGGGGACCTCCAGGGCGCGTACGGTTCATCTGTACCCAGGAACAAGCGCTTACTGCCTGGGTTGGGGACCTCCAGGGCGCGTACGGTTCATCTGTACCCAGGAACAAGCGCTTACTGCCTGGGTTGGGGACCTCCAGGGCGCGTACGGTTCATCTGTACCCAGGAACAAGCGCTTACTGCCTGGGTTGGGGACCTCCAGGGCGCGTACGGTTCATCTGTACCCAGGAACAAGTGCTTACTGCCTGGGTTGGGGACCTCCAGGGCGCGTACGGTTCATCTGTACCCAGGAACAAGTGCTTACTGCCTGGGTTGGGGACCTCCAGGGCGCGTACGGTTCATCTGTACCCAGGAACAAGTGCTTACTGCCTGGGTTGGGGACCTCCAGGGCGCGTACGGTTCATCTGTACCCAGGAACAAGTGCTTACTGCCTGGGTTGGGGACCTCCAGGGCGCGTACGGTTCATCTGTACCCAGGAACAAGTGCTTACTGCCTGGGTTGGGGACCTCCAGGGCGCGTACGGTTCATCTGTACCCAGGAACAAGTGCTTACTGCCTGGGTTGGGGACCTCCAGGGCGCGTACGGTTCATCTGTACCCAGGAACAAGTGCTTACTGCCTGGGTTGGGGACCTCCAGGGCGCGTACGGTTCATCTGTACCCAGGAACAAGTGCTTACTGCCTGGGTTGGGGACCTCCAGGGCGCGTACGGTTCATCTGTACCCAGGAACAAGTGCTTACTGCCTGGGTTGGGGACCTCCAGGGCGCGTACGGTTCATCTGTACCCAGGAACAAGTGCTTACTGCCTGGGTTGGGGACCTCCAGGGCGCGTACGGTTCATCTGTACCCAGGAACAAGTGCTTACTGCCTGGGTTGGGGACCTCCAGGGCGCGTACGGTTCATCTGTACCCAGGAACAAGTGCTTACTGCCTGGGTTGGGGACCTCCAGGGCGCGTACGGTTCATCTGTACCCAGGAACAAGTGCTTACTGCCTGGGTTGGGGACCTCCAGGGCGCGTACGGTTCATCTGTACCCAGGAACAAGTGCTTACTGCCTGGGTTGGGGACCTCCAGGGCGCGTACGGTTCATCTGTACCCAGGAACAAGCGCTTACTGCCTGGGTTGGGGACCTCCAGGGCGCGTACGGTTCATCTGTACCCAGGAACAAGCGCTTACTGCCTGGGTTGGGGACCTCCAGGGCGCGTACGGTTCATCTGTACCCAGGAACAAGCGCTTACTGCCTGGGTTGGGGACCTCCAGGGCGCGTACGGTTCATCTGTACCCAGGAACAAGCGCTTACTGCCTGGGTTGGGGACCTCCAGGGCGCGTACGGTTCATCTGTACCCAGGAACAAGCGCTTACTGCCTGGGTTGGGGACCTCCAGGGCGCGTACGGTTCATCTGTACCCAGGAACAAGCGCTTACTGCCTGGGTTGGGGACCTCCAGGGCGCGTACGGTTCATCTGTACCCAGGAACAAGCGCTTACTGCCTGGGTTGGGGACCTCCAGGGCGCGTACGGTTCATCTGTACCCAGGAACAAGCGCTTACTGCCTGGGTTGGGGACCTCCAGGGCGCGTACGGTTCATCTGTACCCAGGAACAAGCGCTTACTGCCTGGGTTGGGGACCTCCAGGGCGCGTACGGTTCATCTGTACCCAGGAACAAGCGCTTACTGCCTGGGTTGGGGACCTCCAGGGCGCGTACGGTTCATCTGTACCCAGGAACAAGCGCTTACTGCCTGGGTTGGGGACCTCCAGGGCGCGTACGGTTCATCTGTACCCAGGAACAAGCGCTTACTGCCTGGGTTGGGGACCTCCAGGGCGCGTACGGTTCATCTGTACCCAGGAACAAGCGCTTACTGCCTGGGTTGGGGA
>JBBPBX010100571.1:0-12339 GCA_038048925.1 Garcialebias charrua | reverse complement strand
GCTTTGCCTTAGCTACTTCCCTCTTTGCTCTATGTCCCATCTCCTTATATTCCTGTCTCCTCTCTTCAGTCCTCTCACTGTCATATTTCTTCTTGGCTAATCTCTTTCTTTGAATGGCGTCCTGCACTTCACTATTCCACCACCAGGTTTCCTTATCATCCATTCTCTGTCCAGATGACACACCAAGTACCTTCCTACCTGTCTCTCTAATTACTGTTGCTGTAGTAGCCCAGTCACTTGGAAGCTCTTTCTTACCACCCAGAGCCTTTAACAGCTCGTCTCTGAATTTCTCACAACATTCTTCCTTCTTTAGCTTCCACCATTTGGTCTTCTTCTCTGATTTTACTCTTTTTCTCTTCTTCGCAACAACAGTCATTCTACACACAACCATCCGATGCTGTCTGGCCACGCTCTCCCCTGCTACAACCTTACAGTCTCCAATCTCCCTCAGGTTTCCTCTTCTACACAGAATGTAGTCGACCTGTGTACTCCTTCCTCCACTCTTATAGGTCACTCTATGTTCCTCCCTCTTTTGGAAATAGGTATTGACTATAGCCATTTCCATTCTCTTGGCAAAATCCACCACCATCTGTCCTTCCTGGTTTCTTTCCTTGACACCAAACCTACCCATCACTTCCTCATCCCCTCTGTTTCCTTCACCAACATGTCCATTCAGGTCTGCTCCAATCACCACTCTTTCCTCCCTGGGAATACTCTCTATCACTTCATCCAAATCTTTCCAAAATTTATCTTTCTCCTCCCCATCACATCCAACCTGTGGAGCATAACCACTTACTATGTTTAGCATCAGACCTTCTACTTCTACCTTCAGACACATCACCCTATCTGACACTCTCTTCACCTCTCTTATTCATCAAATACAGTTATTGGACACTCGATCAATTGAAAAGTGATTTAGACATGGTTTATTTCATACACAGTAGCTAAGTGAGGATAGCTTTGTGATGTTGCTTCTTTGTTCTTGGGCTAAGCTAACAGAGTCCCGATCACATTTGAGATCTATCATTTTAAGATAGTAAATCATCCAAAACTCTCATTAATAAACCCTCCCTGAATAAAAAAAAATTACAGATGTTACCTGATCGGCAGTAAGATGGTCGGTGCAGACATACGACTCTTTGGTAGGACACCATAGGTCCCTCTTCTCTGTACTTGTCCATTATGGTGTAGTCACACCGAACAGCTTTTCAGCAGCAGGAGCGTCCAGTTTACATGTAAAGTCAATGGGGGACGCGCTTCCAGCCACGTCTTGGCGTCGGGCGTCACGTCGCGTGCGTGTTGAGCGTGCTGGGAAGCGTTTTTCCGTGCACGTGAACCGGCTTCAGCCTCCAAACCGCGCATTCAACATGCTGAAGATTTCGCGGTTCAAACTTTCAAACGCCGCTCAACTCTCCCTGATTGGTTGGTGTGTCAACCAATCAGGGAGAGTCGGGTGGAGAAGAGAGGGGGAGAAGAGAGGAGGAGAAGAGACGGGGAGAGTCCCCCTATGTGACGCGGAAACGAGGGTGCGCGCGCACTATGTGACGTATTGTTTGTGGGACACAGAAAAGACCCGCGAGGTCGTGTACTATGGAAGAGAAACTCATTGTAGCTGTGTGTTCGCGACAAGTCCTTCACGACCAGTCAAGTCTGCTCCACAGAGACGGAAATAAAAAGCTCCTCGCCTGGCGGAGTGCGCAGGACTCTGTGCGCAGGACTCTGTATACCGGTAAGCTCCTCCCACACACCCAGCAGCTGTTTCGCGTTCTGGCGTTCAGGTCTGGACACGTTGCATTCACAAGTGCGTCCACTTGCATGCGTGATGAGCTTTTTTTTTTTTACGGGGTGGCCGTGGCACAGTGGTAATGGCAGTCGACCCCCGATCGGAAGGTTGGAGGTTCGAATCCCGCATCCGCCCACCATGTGCCATTGTGTCCCTGGGCAAGACACTTAACCCCAAGTTGCTCATGGTAGGTCTGGATGGCGCCTTGCAAGGCAGGCTACCACTACCGATGTATGAATGTGGGAATGAATGGGTGGATGGCTGGTATTGTAAAGCGCTTTGGGGCCCCTCATAGGGGGTTGGAAAGCGCTATATAAATAAGCTCCATTTACCATACCATTACCATTTTGGAGGTTGAAAAGCTGTCCAGTGTGACTACACCATTATAGTTGAAGTTTCTCATCTTTTGGGAATTTGTGAAGGCTCACTTGTTCACTGCTGATATTAGAACACCCAAATGCACTACAACGTGACGGCATTTTTCAAGTTAGACAAAAAAACAGGCGATCTTTCAGAAAAAGAATCTGTATGGCAAGCAGTTACGACAACAAACAAACGAGCAAGGCTCTGCCTTATTCCCAGTGCCCACATGTACGATGACGTTTTGCGGAAGTGCGCTGATTTTTAGGGGCGTGTCCCAGAGAAAAAAATTACAATAAATTGTAATGAAATTTTAATATATTTATAATTTATTTTGCAAAAATGAACAGAGCTGAATGATATAAAATATATATGTTGTGACAAATATGCAAATTTCCAACATCATGTCACAATACCTTTAACATATTAAAGCTCGAGTAGTTGATGATGTCATAGGATCTGAAGATGCAAAATATAAAAAACGCAAAAAAATAGTCATTTAATATTTACACAAAAAAAGACCAACAAAACAATGGGAGTGTACATTATGCTGGACTACCATTTATCAAACTGCAGATAAATCACAGGAAAACCAGAACGATTAGTTATTATTATTAAGCTGCAAAAGTGAAAGAAACGAGCGGCGCGTCAAAAACGAAACCAAAAACTGTGTGGCGGTCGACCACCCTGCACCTGCAACAGTTCATGCAACACCGCCCCCTATGATCACAATATATGGTGGTCACAGAATATGGTGTAACACCGGTTCGCAACACACTACAAACAGGAAGTTGATTCATTTTCTGTTGTGTAGCTGCGACGTGATGACATCACTCGACGTGAAATTAAAAAACTCGATAGATGTCCTAGGAATTGATGTGTCGATTACTCGAGTAGTCTGTTAAAGCCCTATTAGAGGTCAAGGTCGAGAGCTTAAGATCTTTTTACAAGATATTCCAGGAAACAGGAGTGGAGTAGGTCATTTTGTCTAGTTCAGTGCTCACTGACGGAACACTGCAGGTAATCATGTCCTGAGAGTGCACGCTGTAGCTGCACTCACACAGAGACATGTAGGAGGAGATGTATGAAGGCAGCAGACCAAGAAGTGATTTATGTTTGTTGATTTAAAAAAAAAAACATTGAACAGGTTTTGTCCTAAATCTTAGTTTGGTGTCTAGTTGTGACTTTCTGTTTCACACATTTGTCGACTTCATATCTGTCTGTCTGATTTTGCAGCTTCCAGGATTATTTCTGTTCCAGTGAGATCATCTTTAAAACTTTCATCCAAACCTGCTACCATGTCTGATCGTCTTGTTGGCTTTCTGCTTCTGATGTTCTCCTGCAAAGGTAACTCCTGCTGCACAAACTGATTGATCAGTTTATGATTTAAGGACTGTGACTGAAAACAATAATCTGTGTCATTGTTGTAATTGTAAACTTTATTGTATTAATCTGTGTCATTGCCCACTTCTTTAGAGGTTTAACAACAGAAAATAATTTAAAAAGTTTCAAATCTTACCAGAAGATCTGGTTCTGGAGATTAGAAGTTTATTTATTTATTTATTTATTTATTTATTTATTTATTTATTTATTTATTTATTTATTTATTTATTTATTTATTTATTTATTTATTTGTTTTTTATTTGTTTGTTTGTTTGTTTGTTTGTTTGTTTATGAATCATGTCCAACACAGACAGCAGCTGAAAACAGAAACAAGTAAAACAAAACACACTTAACTGTAACATAAAGATGTGCTCCCTGACTATGACCTCTGACCTTTAGGTTGTCTACCAGACTCACCATGAACTGTTTCTTTAAAGTTGCTCTAAACTTAAATACTATTTGATGTTTTCACACAGTGACTGTCCTTAGACGCAGTCAGCTACAGTCTGACTAATATTTACACTTTTATGCTTTTAAGAAAGAAAAACAAATAAGTTCATAACGTTTGTTGTATTTGATTATGAACATGAATAATGTTGATTGTTTTCAGTCATAATAATGACATTGTGTGAAATGAAACATGTTTTTTAACCAGAATCTGTTCACGTCAGAGGGAGTCATCTGAGAGATCCTCAAAACACTTGAGAGCTGAGGGTTTCATCTGATGTCCGTCTTCATTTATTCATGAGCAAATAAAACATTTGCTTAGTTACAATTTTTGTTAGAAGCAAAGTAGAAGTTTCCAGTAACTACCAAAGATGAAGCGTTGTTGATGTAATATTTGTTAATCATGTGTGTTTGGTGTAAACAATAATGATTTTCACATCATGAACAGTTTCTCAGAATCACCTCTAGGTGTTGCCAATGGAACCAAAACCACAGAAATGTGCGTACGCCAGCCCTGGAGTTGGCGTGGGGCTGCGCACATTTCCACTTTCAGTTCTGTTTTGATACATACGGAGTTTTGCGTGGAAAATGGCATACGCAAGGTTTTTGTGCGTACGCACCGTTGAAACATGAGGCCCCAGGTAATGACGCAACTTTGGGTCTGGTTATGCTGATGCAACTTGATAAATCATTTCCTGGCTTGCAGTGACAATAAAACATTTGATCTAGTCACAATAAATAACCTCTCTAACAAAAATCCAAAGTAAACTTTTGATCAAAAAGTTAATTTTGCCTGAGATAAAAGATAAATAATCCTTGATTGATTAATTGTTTAGTGTTCATTATTGTTTTACTACTTTTCAAACAAATTATTCTCCAAATACTTCACGGTTGATTTATCGTGAACTCGCTCTATCTTGATTTTTCAAAATAAGATTGGACATGACACACAGTTGTCCGATTGATGGATGAGCTCCACTATCGGCATGACATTTTTATTTGAATTTTTTTATTTTATTTTGCACCTCTGTGTAGCCCAGAGACTGTTGATAAACTTCCTTCTGCAGCTGATCAGCTGTTCTTCATGCACTGCGGAGAAGTGGGCGTGGACAATAACTCTTACAGGTGGCTGAGAGCAACGGAGGAAGGGAGTTGAAATTATGGCATTCTGTGCTCTTTTAGAGCGTTTAGAATAATGCAAGAGTTTAAAATGCTTATATACAGGTGACCCCCGACCTAAGAACGAGTTCCCGACCTAAGGACCGTTCTCAGGTCAATTTTGCCGTAGCTCGGGGGGTGAAAATAACGTCTTGTTCGTATGTCCTGATTTCGTTCATACGTTGCGGAAATAACGCTAACGGAGCACCGTACACACATTTATCGGCATGAGACTGAACAAGCGGACATACTGGGCCATAAACATGCACAGAACTTTATTTATAAACACTTATCTAACACATTACACCACACATTCAACCATAAACACACACAGTAACTGTACAGCATGTACAGTAGTGTGCAGTAATGTTAAACATTGCTATTCAGCACAGCACATTCAATACTGTAAAATTATTACCATCCATCCATCCATTTTCTTCCGCTTATCCGGGGTCGGGTCGCGGGGGTAGCAGCCTAAGTAGGGAGGCCCAGACTTCCCTCTCCCCAGCCACTTGGAGCAGCTCCTCTGGGGGAATCCCAAGGCGTTCCCAGGCCAGCCGAGAAACATAGTCCCTCCAGCGTATCCTGGGTCTTCCTCTGGGTCTCCTCCCGGTGGGACATGCCCGGAACACCTCACCAGGGAGGCGTCCAGGAGGCATCCTAACCAGATGCCCGAGCCACCTCAACTGGCTCCTCTCGATGTGGAGAAGCAGCGGCTCTACTCCGAGTCCCTCCCGGATGACTGAGCTTCTCACCCTATCTCTAAGGGAGAGTCCAGCCACCCTGCGGAGAAAACTCATTTCAGCCGCTTGTATCCGAGATCTTGTTCTTTCGGTCATAACCCAAAGCTCATGACCATAGATGAGGGTGGGAACGTAGATCGATCGGTAAATTGAGAGCTTTGCCTTTTGACTCAGCTCTCTCTTCACCACGACAGACCGGTACAGCGCCCGCTTCACTGCGGACGCTGCACCTATCCGCCTATCGATCTCACGCTCCAGTTTTCCCTCATTCGTGAACAAGATCCCGAGATACTTAAACTCCTCCACTTGGGGCAGGACCTCCTCCCCGACCCGGAGAGGGCACGCTACCCTTTTCCGGCTCAAGACCATGGCCTCGGATTTGGAGGAACTGATCCTCATCCCGGCCGCATCACATTCAGCTGCAAACCGCTCCAGCGAAAGCTGTAGATCACGAGCTGATGAAGCCAATAGGACCACATCATCTGCAAAAAACAGAGAAGCGATTCTAAGGCCACCAAAACGGATCCTCTCAACACCTTGGCTGCGCCTAGAAATTCTGTCCATAAAAGTTATAAACAGAATCGGTGACAAAGGGCAACCTTGGCGGAGTCCAACTCTCACCGGAAACGAGCCTGACTTACTGCCGGCAATGCGGACCAAGCTCTGACACCGGTCGTACAGGGACCTAACAGCCCATATCAATGGGCCTGGTACCCCATACTCCCGGAGTACCCGGGAGTACTCGGGGGGTTCTGTAAAATTATTACCGAATAAAAAAATTAATTAATACAGTACAGAATAAATAAAAATATAATTTCTTACTTTGAGATGGTCAAAGCTGACATCTTAGGTTGTCGGGGAGCGAACCACGGCTGCTGCTGCCGCCCGTGTTGCTTCTGTGCAGGCCAGGCCATGCATTGACGTTGTCGGGCCGAGCAGCGCGACGGCTTGGCGAGTGAACCACGGCAGCTGCTCGAGGCCCGTGTTGCTTCTGTGTTTAGCCAGGCCAGGCCATGTGTTGATGTTGTCGATTCCAGCTAGTAATTTATCCATATGAGACAATCCTGGAACACACACAGCCAGCTGCCGGGACCACAGACCTACCTAAAATGGCTACCGGGGCATTTCCTGGAACGGCCGGAAGTTGCGCAATTATTTCATTTCATTTATTCATTTGTATAGCACTTTACCCAACCACGGCAGTGGTGGGCAAAAAACCGCTAGGGACCGCTAATGCGCTAATCCGCTTATAGCGTACCTAAAGATTTTATCAGCGTTACAACGGAGTGACTAATTTTCATTAATCATAAGTGGATTTGTGCTTTCTAAGATTAAAATTCAGTACCGCTAATAGCAATTTATTTACAAGACTTCATTTTCTTGAACAGCTGAGGGTTTGGCTGTAAATGTTTCACAACATGGATGATCTATCCAACAGCGCCCCCTCGCATACAACCAGAAGTAATGAGAGAATATAGCCTTCCTGCCAGTTGCTTTCAGTCACGGTTCTGATCCCACAATGCTTTGTGTCTGCTTACGTACCAGGAAGACAATGGTTACAACTCCTATCCCAGCAAAAACAGTTAACGTTTGTAATCCAGAGACAAAAATGTTGTATGTATTGATTTATTTTCCTTTACAATAGGAGCTCCTTTAAAAAAAAAAAAAAAGAAAGAAGAAGTTTAAACGCTGGAGCTCAATACGATGTCAAAGCAACTGGGTAGAGACTCGATTCAAAGATGTTATGCTGGTGAAGACAGAGTTGCGACACGCTTTGTACTCGCCGACAGGCGGTCACGTGGTTCCCGCAGCTGTAGTTACAAGCAGCAGCTCGTTGCTGACAGTCAGTTTGAGCAGAGACTGACGCAACAGAACACAAAAATCAACTTTTCTTACTTTGTCCGGCGTCTTTCAGTAATTATTGAGCAGTAACAAACTTATTACTTAACTGATTATTGATTATTTCACTGACTGTGTTTTATTAAAGCATTTTTAGACGTGGCAGATGCTTTTATCATTACAGTGAAACAAGACTGTAAACACATTTGTTAGAAGAAATGGAAAAAAAATGTCTATGCAATACAATGATCAATATAGCCATGTCAACAGTGTTTTATAATGTTACACATGTAAAAAAAAAAAGTAACACTTATTATAAAGCTATTTCTGATGTTCTGTGCATGAGAATTCTCCACCACGGGCGGCCGTGGTGTAGTGGTAATGGCAGTCGTCTCCCGATCGGAAAGTTGGCGGTTCGACTCCCGGGACCCGCACCATGTGTCGTTGTGTCCTTGGGCAAGACACTTAACCCTGAGTTGCTCCCGGTAGGACTGGAAAGCACCTTGCATGGTAGTCTGCCGCCACCGGTTTATGAATGTGTGTAGCATTCAATATATGTGTAGCACTTTGAGATTTTCAGTAATGAAAAGTGCGTTATAAATTGAATTAATTATTATTAATTATTATTATTACCTTGCCTCCATGCCAGCAGTATCTGCTCCAGCTTTCCTTAGATCTGGGATGAAGTCTTCATTTCTGCACATTATATAATTTTGCTCTATTTGTGTATGTTTTATAGCAACCAAGTACCTGGATAACAGATTTAATTGTGCTTGTAGCCTGACTACTGTAAAATTGTAATTCACTGATTAAAATGTTAATTTAAATGAAACTGTTTCTAGTTATAATCATAACAGATGACAAAATAAGTGTTAATTGTGCAAAAATAAATTACAAAACAATTATGAAAAATGTAAAACTGAGGCGTGTGAAGAAGGAGAAACAAACTGATCTGCAAGCAGTTGCCTTTAATCCTTCGAGCGTCAAAACCAGTTACAGAATGAATGAATGAACACACGAACACTTCTTCTTCATCACCTGGTAAAACCTGGGGAGCACCTCGCTGGCTCCTCCTACTGGGTGAGAGAGAGATGAGGCCACATGCCTCACCAACACACCACACAGCCCCCCCCCCGAACACCCAGAAGGGCAAATACAAAACATATCAGTCTCTCACAGGGGCCCTAATCAACCTGCCGAACCGACTGCGTCGACTCGGGGGCGGAGAAACGGCTGGCACCCGTGCAGGAACAACATTTTGTGCCACAGGGGAAGGAACACAGTTGGGGGGAGAAAACGGAAGATGGGGTCGAGCAGGAGGGCGGCCGCGTCTAGGAACCTGAGCCGGCAACACCTCATCATCAGCCAACACATAGGCTGGCTTCAGGCGGTCCACTGTAACCAGCTCTCTACGCCCACCCATGTCTAAAACAAAACTTTTCGCGCCCCTTTCGAGCACCCGAAACGGCCCGTCATACGGAGGCTGGAGGGGCGAACGGTGGGCGTCACGTCGCACAAAAACAAAACGGGCAGACTGGAGTGCAGTGGGCACAAACGCCTGCGGGAAACAATGGTGCACAGGACCCGGAACCAAAAGGCCACTCTGCGAATAGGGGTCCACCGCTTCGGGGAACCGTGGAGCGGCAGCGTCTAACAAAAACTCCCCTGGGATTCGTACAGGCTGACCAAAAACCAACTCGGCTGATGAAGCGTTGAGGTCCTCCTTAGGAGCTGATCGCAACCCAAGCAGCACCCACGGCAAACGCTCCACCCAGCCAACGTCTGTTAGCGCAGCACGTAACGCCGCCTTAAGAGACCGATGGAAACGTTCAACCAACCCGTTAGCCTGAGGGTGGTAGGCGGTAGTGCGATGCACCTGCACCCCCAAGGAGCGCGCCATCTCGGACCAGAGCCCTGAAATAAACTGGGGACCTCTGTCTGAAGTGATGTCCGAGGGCACACCAAAACGGGCAACCCAAGTGGAGAGGAACGCACCAGCCACGTCGGAGGTAGTTGTGGAAGAAAGAGGAACGACCTCCGGCCACCTGGTTGTGCGGTCGACCACTGTAAGCAGGTGTGTGAAACCCCGTGATGGGGGCAGGGGACCAACTAAGTCCACATGCACGTGGTCAAAACGCTTGGCTGGAATGGGAAATGGTTCCAGTGGTGCCTTAGTGTGCCGGTGCACCTTGGCACGCTGACAAGCCACGCAAGCCGCTGCCCAACTCCTCACCTCTCTGCGTAAACCAGGCCACACAAAACGTGCGCTGACTAGTTTCACAGACGCGCGCACACCTGGGTGCGAGAGAGAGTGGACAGAGTCAAAAATGCGGCGGCGCCAACCTGATGGAACCACTGGGCGTGTCCGGCCTGTGGAAACGTCACACAGGATCAAAGGACCGCCCTCTCCCAATTTGACCTCCTCTAGCTTAAGCCCTGAAACGCCGGCACGAAGGGCAGTTATATCAGCGTCTCCCGGTTGGTCAGCGGCCATGGCAGAAAAATCTACCCCGAGGAGCACAGGACAAACGAGCACCCGTGACAGACAGTCTGCCACTGAGTTGGATTTTCCAGCTACATGGCGGACGTCCGTTGTAAACTCTGAAATGGCCGCCAAGTGCCGTTGCTGACGCGCTGACCAGGGCTCCGAAACTTTAGACATTGCAAACGTGAGTGGTTTGTGGTCCACATAAGCCGTAAACGAACGACCCTCCAGCAAAAAACGAAAATGCCGTGTAGCTAAGAATAGCGCCAACAACTCGCGGTCAAAAACGCTGTACTTGCGCTCGCAGTCCCGCAATTTACGGCTGAAAAATGCCAACGGCTGCCATGCGTCGCCAACGCGTTGCTCTACAACGGCCCCCACAGCTATATCTGAAGCATCAGTTGTCAACGCAATCGGGGCCTCTGAATCTGGATGGGCTAGGAGTGCCGCACTAGCTAACGCGGACTTAGCACCATCAAAAGCAGTGATCCGGTCCGGGGTCCAAACCACTGTGTCAGTCGCCTTCCTCGAGCGCAGGGCCTCGTAGAGAGGCTGCAGGAGATGGGCTGCATTGGGAATGAACCTGTTGTAAAAGTTCACCATGCCCAAAAACTCCTGCAACTTTTTAACCACCAGAGGACGTGGGAACTCTGCCACCGCCTGCACCTTGGCAGGCAATGGAACTGCACCCTGCGCGGAAATTCGATGACCTAAAAAATCGATCACCGGTAAACCAAACTGGCACTTAACCGGATTAATGATCAAGCCATGTGCATCCAAGCGCTGAAAAATTTCTTTCAGGTGCAACAGGTGCTCCTCGGTTGACGAGCTGGCCACCAAAATGTCGTCCAGATAGACAAACACAAAATCGAGGCCACGTAACACGGAGTCCATCAGCCTTTGAAAAGTCTGTGCTGCCCCCTTTAGTCCAAACGGCATGCGGAGGAACTCAAAAAGCCCAAAGGGGGTGATTACTGCAGTTTTAGGTACATCGCTGGACTGCACTGGGACTTGATGGTAGCCGCGCACCAGATCCACCTTAGAAAAAATGGAAGCACCCGACAACCGAACAGAAAAGTCCTGAATGTGCGGAATGGGGTAGCGATCAGGCGTCGTCACGTTATTTAAACGGCGAAAATCGCCACATGGGCGCCACGACCCGTCTGCTTTTGGTACCATGTGAAGGGGGGAGGCCCACGGGCTGTTAGAGCGTCTAACAATACCCAACCTCTCCATGGTACCAAACTCCTCTTTAGCGATGGCCAGTTTAACAGCGTCGAGGCGGCGTGCACGTGCGAAAACGGGCGGTCCCGTAGTAGGGATGAAATGCTCGACCCCGTGTTTAGTTTCTGAAGAGGAAAAAGCAGGTGTAGTTAAAGAGGGGAATTCTGCCAACAAACCTTGAAAAACATCTCCTGAAACTAAAACATTAGCATGAGTTAGCGGCCCAGCCCCCCCAGATACACATGGGAAAGTTGCAAAAGTTACAGCGTCAATAAGTCTGCGGTTAGCAACATCTACTAACAGTCCATGAGCACATAAAAAATCTGCACCGATAATAGGAACAGTCACTGAGGCAACAACAAAGTCCCACTCGAACTCACGACCATGGAAAGAAACTGTTGCCCGTCTAGTGCCAAAAGTTCCAATGGGAGAACCGTTAGCAGCAGTTAGCAGTGGGCCACGGCCTCGGCTTGCTAATTCAGGTCCAACAGGGTGGACCAAACTCTTTTGTGAACCAGAGTCAACCAGAAAACGACGTCCTGACAGGGAGTCTGTGACAAAGAGCAGCTCACCTCGCTCGCCAGCGCCCACAGCTGCTACTGAGCGCCGGCTTCCTCGTTTCCCGACACCCATGCACATGGTGGGATGCAGCGCTTAGCTTTGTTTGCGAACCTCCGGTGGTAGAAACACAAAGAGCTCCCCCGCCGAGTTCGCGCGCCAACAGCTGAAACCGCCGCTGGCTCCTCCATCTCCACCGTCTGCTCCGGCTCCACCGATGTACTCTGCACCGTGAACCGTCTGGTAGCCAGCAGGACCCGGTCCGCCTCCTCCGCCAAACCCCGGTAATCACCGGTAGATAAACAAGGGGAGTTGGCCAAAGTAGCCCTCACTTGCGACGGAAGCTGGCGCAGGAAAAT
>JBBPBX010100570.1:0-12339 GCA_038048925.1 Garcialebias charrua | reverse complement strand
GAGCGGGACCGGGGAGGGCCGGCAAATGCGTAAACGGCTACAGAGACAAGAAGCTGCACCTTTTCACTCCCAGCATCCCTTCAGACGACCTTGTAGCTCTCAGAGTAAAGTATTCTGAAGCTCAGAGAGGAGTAATTGCCCTTTTGGTGATGTGAGGGGAAAACAGACAGCAGCTGTGAATGAACACATGCAGATAATAATTGGCAGATTTTTTCAGTTCCCTTTGAAAGAAACGACCACACATCGCCCTAAAACATGCAGAACATTCGCCTTTTCCGCTGTCGTCTAACCAGATAGCAGAGAGGGGATAATAGGCTTAACGCACTTGTTGGATCGGTTCTGGGATCTTTATATTTTTATTTTTGGGGCTGCAGGGCTACTAGACGGTCTGTGTTTAATGATAGTGGAATTAATTGTGGTCTTTTCTCCCTTTCTTCTCACCATCTGAGAACACGACATCCCCCCAGCAGGAGCTCATTCATTAACTCTGTGACATAGATGAATTAGGGTACAATTAATGAATTAACTAACTTTTTATAATGCAACAGAGCAGCAATTAATAATCCTATAAGCCCACTTTGCATTATGAATGAGTTTTTTTGTGTGGTAATGGCCTTACGGGTGTCAGACAGGGTCAGGTCTCCAGGGATGCTCTGCAGACGATGTCTGTTAACGCGAGGTGCCGCTCTGCTTGTTGTTCCTGTGATTAATGGTGTGTTTCAAATGCTAATTCTCTGTATTTGACTGAAGGGTTGTAAATAATCCAAACCGACCCAGCTGTATAATTGACTAGTTAAGGAATTGTTTATTTTTGGCGGCAGTTTGTGTAATTTTTCATTAATAAAGCCCAGTAAGATATAAAGGCCCCAACGGGTGATACTTTTAAAATAGATATTTTGGACTTGGTGGTTAACAGTCATTAAAGCTACATAAAAAGAAACTTGTTTTTGCTTTAATAATAATAATAATAATAAAAAAAGCTTTAATTCTTGTTGCCTGATGGGCATGCAAGATTTAAATCTGACTCAGTGATTTTGCCATTTTTCTTCAGTTTAGTGAACGTAAGAAGTGATAAACCAACATTGAAGTTTCTGTAAAAAAATTGACATTTTTTCACTGAAAACAATAAATTAGTCTTCTGGTCTTAAGTCAGCTTAATTGATAACTGCTTCAGCTCTAAGATGAGATCAGCAGTCTTTGCAAGGACATAGAAACTGATGCAACGGATGAAACTGCGGCGCACACATGAAGGAAACGCAAAGTGGTAAAAGGTGTTAATTTATTTTATTTACCTCCTTTTTCTGTTCCGGTCCGTGCGAATGATGCCTTTCTCCAGCAGTGATTGTGCTAGGAATTAAATTAAATTCAGTTTATTTATACAGCATCAAGTGACAACAGATGTCGTCTCAGGACACAGAACAGAAACATTCACGCACATTAAAAAGCCAATTAGTAAAAGTTATCTGTCTAAGGAAACCAGCAGATTGTGTTGAATCTTCAGTCTCCCATCCTGAACGAGCACAAAGGAGACAGTGAAAAGGAAAAACTCATTTTTAACAGTAAGGAACCTCCAGCAGAACCAGGCTCAGGACGAGCGGCCATCTGCTTCGACCGTCTGGGTTTGAGAGGAACAGACACAGAACGGCAGGTCCAGGTTCGCTTTCGATAGGAGGAAAAACAAAATCACTAGTTAAGAAAGAAATAATTACAATTACAAGCAGGTAGAGTAGAGCAAATAAAGACAGTTTGTCCTCCAGCAGTCTAAGCCTACAGCAGCATCAGCGGCTTCGTATGTTATCATTCCATTAAATGGTCGTTATTAGTTATCATCTTCATAGTGCTGTGCGATATGACGATATATATCGCGGGGACGATAGAAACGTGTCTATCGTGCTACTTTCCTTCTATCGTCTCTATCGTGATAAATAAGAATAAAAAATAACTGTCGCAAAGAAGCTTCATATTGTGGTTTTGCGAGATGACGGCGCTGCTTTATGTTTGACGCACGCGCGGGTTTGCGACACATGCTTTACGTTGTTAAACTCGAGAGCAACAGAGACGCAGGGGCATGAAGCCGGTGTCACAACAAGGAGAAACAGCTGCACAGGCAGCCCGAGGAAGAACTTTTACCAAAAAGAGGGGGAAGCTCACCTTGTTAGCTTCCATTATTTCGCTCCGCTGAAACTCGGAGACAAAATGGGTCCAGAGGACACGAACCCAGAGTCCAACCGAGTCCGAACTCGGGTCCAGTTAACCAATACAAAACAGACCAGAGACACAACAGAACCGGAATCAAACGCAACGTTTTCTCTTTTCTGTTTCTTGCCTTGTTTACTCCAGCTTGAGCGGATTTCTTCTTCGTGGGTTTTATTAGCAGCCGTTGTTTTACCGCCACCTGCAGGAAAAATTTGGACCAAAGTAGAAACTCCTTTTCTACTTTGGTCCAAATTTCCTTGTTCTTTTTGTTCACATTCTTATAATTGTAACTGTATCTGTAGTAAAATAATAAAAACAAAACAACAAAAAAAAAACAACAAAAAACAACAACTTTGGTCCAAATTTTTCCTGTACACACACACACATTGTGTTGTATATATCGTTATCGTGATTAAGAAAGTCCATATCGTGATATATGATTTTTTCCATATTGCCTAGCACTACATCCTCATATGTAGCTGCAAAACTGTCCAACCTACCTCCTAGCAGGTTTAAATGAACGTTATTTTAATTATCGCTGCAACGTCTTGCTGTAAACCCGGAAGTGTTTCTTTTTTTCTCTTTTTTTCAGCTTATATAACCCTGTTCCTAAACCTAAACTTACACGTGACCCAGAGGACCAACCCTAAACTTAACCCTGTTACCCTTGTGCCTAAACCTAACCAAGACCCTAAATGTAACGCTAGATCCTTTACTATAAACTTTAAATGGTAAATGGTAAATGGAGCTTATTTATACAGCGCTTTCCAGCCCCCTGTGAGGAACCCCAAAGCGCTTTACAATACCAGCCATCCACCCATTCATTCAGACATTCATACACCGGTAGTGGTAGCCTGCCTTGCAAGGCGCCATCCAGACCTACCGGTACACGTAGCTAAAAACGGAACCTTCTGTCATCGCTACCAACGCTAACAACGTACCTTTAAACCTAGTAGGAGGTACAGGAGGAGCAGTCTGACCGCTGTGTATGGGGATGATAATAACTGATAATGGCCATTTAATGGTTGATAACGTTCGAAGCGGGTGGCAGCATAACTAACCCCCAATTTACACTACATACGTTCCGGCTCCGCCCCGCTCCGCTCCGCAGGTTGCAGCTGAGTGTTTCAAGTCCAGTTTACACTACCTCCGCTCTGCTCCGGTCCGCCTGGATGCGCCGCTCCGAGACGCATGCGCGGGAATTGCGAGATCGCGCGATAAATCAAGTGATAAATAAGGAAGTCAGAACAAAACAATTCATTCGGTGGAAGAAGGAAAACAACTCCTCATCCATTGTTGCGTCTGCCTTGATCTTCTCTCGTAAATGAGCGACAGGACATGGTTTGAGCGACAGGACGTGATTTATTACATTTCAGAATAAAATACTTTTTAAATTTATTTATTTCTTGTATTGCGTTTGTAGGCGTAGTCATAAATGATAGTTTGACAGCATTTTTGTACAAATAAATCCGTATAGAGCTAGGATTAGTCCGCCCGTGGTGATTTTATTTTGTAAATACGGATGTTGTGCTCGTTCCTTTTCCTGTTGGTGCGACGTAATCTTTAAAAGTTGACTCCGGCACAGCTCCGGCGTCCGGCAGAAATAGGATCGGTTTCTAATTTTGACGGACTGCCGTCCGCTCGCCGCCGCTCGCCGCCGCCGTGCGGAGCCAGTGTAAACGCTCTCATTGATTATAATGGGTGCGTATTTGCTGCAGAGGTCGGACTGGAGCGGACCGGAGCCGGAACGCATGTAGTGTAAATTGGGGTTAAAGGGGACCACATATTCAAAATTCACTTTTTAATGTTTTTTTTACTCAACTTTGGGTATTTACTTCATAAAAAAACAGTCCTAAGGCCAAAAAAATGCACCCAGTGGTTTATTTACTCTAAGTAGATTTATTTATCTTTGATAAATACACTTCGTTTCCCACTTCCTGCGGTTTGTGACGTCACAAACCGCAGCCAACCACCTCAAACCTGAGTCCAGCCCCTCACCTAGCAACCCCTGGTTAGGCTCAACCCACTTCTGTATTAAACACATGACTGTTGTTTTTCATGATTTCATCTCATCTTTTGTTTATATGTTCTTAATTTCATGTGTACAGCACTTTGTTGCAGCTGTGTTTTTTTAAATGGCTTTATAAATAAAGTATAATTGTTATTTTTATGTTTTAGTTCAATTTTTAGTGTATTTGCGATCGCTCCCAACGCGCAGCCGGCAAAAATTAAACGAGCGGACCCCCGGCGTAGGGACCGGCGGCAACGGGACCCTCTTCTGGCGCGATGGAGCGGAGCTTCAACTGTACAGCCTCGCTGCAGCCTCGCAGCAGCCTCGCAGCAGCGAGGACCTTCTCCTTACGGATTAATTTACGGGAGACACTTGGTGAACTTTGTGTTGTCTTGACTGGAACAGCGATAACTCCCAAAATCTCCGCGTGCAACGAGCGGAGCTGGCGAACACCGGAAGAGGAACAAGCTAACATTAGCATCGGATTCGGGTGGTCTAATGCTAAAAGGAGCAGCAAATTGCGGCGCGCTCAGACGGGTTTCGGTAAGTTATCTTAAGCTAGCACTAACAGTAAGTCAAATGAGTAATAAAAAAAGAGCTAATTTTAAAACAACAACACATTACAGATACTGGCTGTTGCAGAGGGCGTAAACAGATCGTTGAAGGGCGTGGACTTCAGAACTTCGTATCAGAAACCGGTCGTTCAAAACGAAAGTTAAAAATGGCAGAATTAAAAAGGGTATAATTAATTATCTAAGAATTATTTTGTGTATTAAAATGAATTAATATTGTCAAGATAGCACACAGACATAACATAAAATGTTTAAAGACCTATATGTGGTCTCCTTTAAGGGATACAAGGTTACAAGTGTAGGATACAAGGGTTAAGGGATATCTCAGGAAACCCAAGCCAACCCTAACTATAGGATTTATCAAAAAGGAAAGACTTAAGCCTGATCTTAAAAATAGACAAAGTGTCAGCCTCAATAAGAAATAATTCCATTCACATATAATTTATTAATCCCAAAGGGAAATTAAATGTTGTAACTCGTTATCCTTGTTTCATTAGATAGTCAGAGTCAGAGTCAGAGAGTCTTGTCATTTGCACTGCATGTATTACATGTGATGAAATGAGATTATGTACACAGGGTCCCAGTTACATCCAACAACAAAATGTAAGAGAAAAACAGTAATAACATCTAGGATATGAACTAAGAAAAACATCAACTAGAAATACACTAAGCCCTAGAGTAATAGAAAAACATCATTACAAACAGCAGCACGAACATGAGTCTTTATGAGCAGATGGTCACAGATGAACACAGCAACAAGAAAACAGATCAGCATCAGCATGATGTGATATTTCACAGTGATTATTCTTATTATTTATTTATTCATGAGTCTAACAGCCTCAGGGTAGAAGCTGTTCCTCAGTCTAGTGGTTCTACATTTGATGCTCCTCAACCTCCGTCCTGAGGGGAGTGGGGCAAAGAGTGTGTGTGCTGGGTGAGTGGGGTCTTTCATGATGCAGGTGGCTTTTTTCCTGCATCTCGAAGTGTAAATGTCTGTGATGGTGGGGAGACTGACTCCAACAGACTTCTGTGCAGCCTTCACCACTCTCTGCAGAGCTTTTCTTTCTGCAACTGTGCATTAAGATATATTATAGATGCTGATGGCTGTCGGCAGGAAGGATCTCCTGCAAAGGTCCGTCCCACGGTGGATCCAAAGAAAATGGCCGCAGATGTCATCCGATCCATCCACCCTGACTCAGCAGCCTCTGGGTTCCCTCAGGCTGCAGGATCGCCTGAATGCCAAGCAGAACTCCTCCGAGAGCGATGGTCGCTCCTCCCAGCAGCCTGCCGAGCTCCTCGTTGCTGCAGACAGCTGGCTGTAGATGCCGGGGGGATGTTATCGGTCCTGCTGTCACGAGGCACGTTTCCTGCCAGTTCCAGGATTTCAGCAGGCACTCAAGCAGAGTCGGCAGGGAGACGGGAATGCATCTACAGCGCCTCTTTTTCAACTCGTTTGAAATTTGCGGCTGTAATTGAGATATTATTTGAGCTTTGAGCTGGCAATAAGCAGCTCTTGGCTGTAAAGAACTACCTTGTTGTCATGGTTACGTATCATAACAAATGTCCAAAAGTTAAAAAAAAAAAAAAAAAGTTTAATTAAAAATTCTTCCAGCTGGGCAGCATCCGACGCCAGCAAAAACAATCGTCCAAAAAATGTGATTTACATCCAGCAAAAGAGGAATTAAAGTTTCCAAAAGCAACATCTCAGATTGAAAAATAACAGAGCTGCTCACATGCAGCCGCCCCGAGCGGCGCCACTCTAGAATCCTAAATGTGAAGGTCTAAAAAACATAAGTCTAGCCCTCTGGGCATTCAACAAAAATAAAAATTAAATTCAATAAATGTAGAAACGTTTCGTCTTTTGTCCGAAAGACTTCCTCAGTCTGAGGTGCTGTATTCAGCTCAGTCTTATAAATAGCACCCTCTCACAGTGGATAAACCAGTTGGCTGATGACAGCCTGAAACCAGCTGCTCACATGATCAAGGAGGACCATCAGCCTTTGAGAGAGGAGTTTGAGAGAGGAGTAAAGGAGGCCATCTTTGTGAAAAGAAACCGTCCATCATTAAACAGAGGTGGAGGCCTCCGGGTTCAACTGTCCCCCTCTTACAATGCTGTTATTGCTAGTATCACTCAGCCCTCTGTGAATAGCAAACAACCATCAGGGTGCTAACGATCCATCGTTAGGCTGATGGTCCTCCTTGATCATGTGAGCAGCTGGTTTCAGCTGTCATCAGCCAACTGGTTGATCCACTGTGAGAGGGTGCTATTTATAAGACTGAGCTGAATACAGCACCTCAGACTGAGGAAGTCTTTCGGACGAAAGACGAAACGTTTCTACAATTTTTTGTTTTTGTTGAATGTCCAGAGGACCAGACTTAGCTTTTTTTTAGCTTTTTCTACCTGGATTATTGAGCATGCATCAGGCTAAATGTGAAGGGTTTAAAAAATAAATATGGTAAAGATCTACCCAAAGGATTATCCATAAACACCCACATCCAGATGTAACAGTTTATTTTTCTAAACTGTAACACTTCACACGACACCCCGGTGACATTCTGCTTTGGCAGTGCGTGACCTCTGGGAGTGGTGGGGTTAATTAGACGAGGTCCTCTTAACAATACGAGTAACACCAACAGAGGAATGAAGCGCACTCCAACAGAGCATTGAACTCTGCCGCTCCAGTGGACTGAGGACCGCTTCCCCCCGTAATTATTCCAAGAACGCTCCACTTTACCTGAAATGGAGTTTTCCCTTTTATTCACCGTGCAGTTTGAATATCATTACATATAAAATATAAACATGAGAGTAAACAGAACACAAAGGAAGACGTTCAGTTATTAAAGCTGGCTGCAGATGAAGCTCAGCTCTGCACGGACTGGACCCACTGGTGCTCTTCTTCAGTAGAACCTCTGCGGCCGTGAGAGACCGAGCTGCTTTATTCTCAGCCTACTGTAATTGCTTTCTGTTCAGATGCACACAGGCCATCATGCTCGAGAGCTAAATTTGAAGCCCTGTAGCTGTTCACTGGCTGTCACTGTGTGCAGATCCAATTGAAGACGCTGCTTCAGAATCAGAGGGTCTAAATGCCACATCGCTCTGCGCGCAGAAATCTTTTGTCACGCAAGTAAAACCTCAAAAAATTACTGGGGAAATTACATTTTTGATGAAACAGCAGTGTGAATGCCGAGTGCTGCATGGGTTTGCTAACATGTGCTGAAAAACAGCTTGAATGAGCCGAAAGCTAAAAGTAGCTAAATGTTAGCAAAAAGCTACAGGTGTCAAAAAGCTAGCAAAAACAATAGCTAAAATATAAAACTAGTAAATTGCTCAATTTTAATAAAATTATAGTTAAAAAGTATAAGCATCAAAACACTACCTAAAATTAGCAATGCTAGCTGAAAGTAGCAATGCTAGGTAAAAGCTGACAGTAGCAAAGTGCTAGCTAGTAGTTAAAAGTAGCATAACACTAGCTACCAAAATTAGGAACACAAATAGTACAATTAATATTAATAAATCTAGCATTGGCAATAAGTATCATTAGCAGAATTAGGTTGGAGAAGGTGAGCCTGTGATCGGAAGGTTGTTGGTTCAACTCCCTGTACTGGCAATATAAAAATGTGGGTGGGAAAGGTGAAACACCCACACCTGCCTCCACGCTGTCATTTGCACCACTCTGGGCCCTTGAGCAAGGCCCTTAACCCCCACCATTTGCTCCCCCGGGCGCCCTACATGGCAGCTCTCTGCTACACACAGAGGGCTGTGGTAGCTCGGTGGTCTGTGGTTGTGTCAGGAAGGACATCCGGTGTAAAAGAAACTGCCAAGTCTTTGAGTGATTTTGTTCTCTATGGCGACCCCTGAAGAAGGGAGCAGCCAACACTTATGGTACGTCCACACCTAGCAGCGTTTCAACTTCCAAAAAGCTCGTCACGCACGCAAGTGGACGCACTGGACCCACAGTGGTGTCCAGACCAGAACGCGAAACTGCGGCGGTGTGGCGGCGGGGTGTGTGGGAGGAGCTTACCGGTATACCGAGTTCCTCACTGCACTCCGCCAGGCAAGGAGCTTTTTATTTCTGTCTCTGTAGAGCAGACTTGACTGGTCGTGAAGGACTTGTCGCGAACACACAGCTACAATGAGTTTCTCTTCCATAGTTCACGACTTCGCGGGTTTTTTCTGTGTCCCACAAACAATACGTCACATAGTTGCGCAATACCCGTCCCCTCGTTTCCGCGTCACATAGGGACTCTCCCCCTCTCTTCTCCCCCCGACTCTCCCTGATCAACCAATCAGGGAGAGTTGAACGGCGTTTGAACGTTTGAACGGCGAAATCTTCAGCATGTTGGAGGCGTGCTTTGGAGGCTGACGCGGGTTCACGTGCACGGAAAAACGCTTTCCAGCACGCTCAACACGCACGTGACATGACGCCCAACGCCAAGACGCGCCTGGAGGCGCGTCCCCCATTGACTTTGCATGTAAACCGGACGCTCCTGCAGTTGAAAACGCGTTCGGTCTGGATTCACCATTATCATTAGCAGTAGCGTTAGCATTAACATTCAAATAATTAGCAACAGAGGAATTAGCATTAACAGAATTAGCATTAACAGCAGTAGAATTTGTATAAGTAAACCAAGCATTAGCAGTGACGGCATTAATAATAAGATAAGATTATTAATCATGCAGGAAATTGTTGTGCCAGAGTTTCAATACACAGGAACATAAACAAGGAATCACTCAAGATTTGAAAAAATAAATAAATAACAGAGAATATAAAAATACCAACAATTAAGTTCTAAAACAGGTCAGGTGCAGATAGAGACATTAAAGTGTTTATTGTGGTGCAGGATTAATTTTATTGTCCTATGTTCAGAAAAGGGGAGGAGTTGAAAAGTTTGATAGCCACAGGGAGGAAGGACTTCCGGTGACGTTCTGTGGAGCACCTCGGTAGTCTCATTCATTCAACCTTTATTTAGTCAGGTTAATCTCATTGAGCCTCGAGGACTCATTTACAAGAGAGACCTATCTACAACGTAAAGAATGATGACAACAGCAACAGTAGATTTTCCTTGGACAATCAACAATAGACAAACATAAACTAAGTCTACGACTGAAGGTGCTGCGGTAAGAGTCCAGTGCGTCATGCAGGGGGTGTGACGTGTTGTTCAGGATCTGGAGCAGCTTCCTCATCACCCTCTGCTCAGACACCTCTGTCAGAGACTGCCGGTCCACTCCCAGAACTGAGCCAGCTCTCTTGATGAGTTTATTGAGTCTGTTGGCATCAGCTTTCTAAAGCCTGCTGCCCCAGCACACCACAGCCTAGAAGATGACACGAGACCACCGAGTGGTAAAACATCTGCAGCATGGTCCTGCAGACATTAATAAAGGACCCAAGTCTCCTCAACACCTAGCATTAGCTGTATTAGCTTAAAAAATAGAAGTAGTAATATTATCAGTTGTGTCATTAGTAGCAGTATTGAACAGAAATATGTTGAAATAGATTTCAAATATTTTTTTGGAAGGATTTGAAGAAAACTCAAAAAGTTTAATAGGAAAATTTGTTAATTAATATCTCCTAAACAATTTGATATGTGAATGATTAAAATAAAACAAAGTATAAAAGGTCAAAGGTTAAGACTGTCAAAAAATGTTCAGAAAAATAACAGGAAACAGGAAAACAATAGGGTGAAACCTGAATTCACATTAGTTCACATTTTCCGTTCCCCTTCATTTGACTTTCCCTCATTCTAATAGAACGGACGGCTTTAACACAACGGATCAATCAAAACAAACATTTAGAAATCTGAAGCTTGACAGAGACAGAATACATTTTATAACAAAAAATGCATTGTGTGCTGCTGAAAGCACATTTAAAACCTAAAGCTTCATAAAATCTGAAAAGCATTGAGCTGCTTCAAGTTTGATCAAGAGACAGTTCAGTGCAATGAAACACAAACATGGTTTGTGTCAGAAGTTGTGCGACAATGATTCTGACCACATTTGACTCGCTGCATGTTCTGAACTGTCACAAACCCTCAGATTCAAGTTTCATTCATACCTGTCCTCCTCACAGGGTCATCCACCTTGTCCGTCCAGATTCATCCCAAACTGAGCTGAAATAGTCCTCAATCCTAAGAAAATTAATAAACCAATAAAAACAGTAGGATATACAAAGTAGTTAAAGCTGATGTATGTAACTTATTTTTTAAACATATTTCTTCACTCTGCCACTATCTAATTATAGATTGATGTTTGACAGGTAATCTCTGAAAAAAAACTATAGTCCTCTGGCATCTCCCGGTGGTAATAAAAGCATTTATAAAAACCAAAGCGCCCCGTAGTTAACCAGCCAATAAAAACAGAGTTTATAACCATCCAATAAAAACAGAGCTTCTAACTTCTCACGCTCCTAACCCACACTCCCCCCCCAACCCACGCCCCCGCCTGTCATCCCGCAGCGGCCGCGCAGGTTCTCGTTGAAATAATTGCAAAGCGATGCAGGACTGTTTTATATGTGACACAAATGTATTAAATTCCCCTTCTTCATCCCTTATCTGGACTTTTCTTTTGTTTTTTTGCCAAAAGTCAAGTGATCGCTCCCTCCTCCTCCTCTCCTCTCCCTCCGCTGAGTGCAATGAATGAGGAAATGACTGAGGTTGTCACGAGCGAATTAAACTCAGGTTTTACGTGGCTGCTCGAGTCCCTGCAGATTTTCTGGTGTTCTGGAGTGCTGGACCAGCGCTCCATGGTTTTATTTTATTTTTTTAGAACGTTTTATTAACATATAAACACAGAATATGCAGCGGCTCCGAGAGGAGCTGACAGCGGAGGCGGAGCTGATCTCAAGTTCAGCAGACCACGGGGGAGCAGCCATATATGGCTCTGAGGGGGAGGGAGCAGAATGCTTTCCCTGTTCAAATTTTTTTTAAGTGTTTTGGTCATACAGGAACTGCAGACAGCAGCTTTAATATTACCTAAAGTCACAAATCCCTGATCTGTCCCTCCCTGCTGTCATCCTTGCGATGAGCTTGTCTGAGCTCATGAACTCTCAGTCTCCACCTCATGTCCCTCACATGTGCTCAAAAGAAAAAAGTCACTCATAAATGTCACGTTTCTGTCACGAGACTCTAGAAATGTCTCTTCAGTGGGAGTTCACTGAAGCCTGCACCTTTTCTACGTTAACTTAAAACAGTGTTTTTCAACTTTTTTTGAGCCAAGGCACAGTGTTTTCATTGAAAAAAATCACAAGGCACACCACCAACCAAAATTGTAAACAAAGATACTCTGTATCCGCCTATATTAAATATATGTTTATGTTTATTAAATTTGTTCTTTTTTTTTTACAAAAGAAACAATACAAGACAATCTCATAAATGATAGTGTACAAAATATAAAAAAATGAAAGGTAGCAGAAAGAAGAATAAATCTTATTATATCTGCCCCTTACTTCCAACAATCAGATTAAACAACAATAATCAACCATGTAAACAATAATAATCTTCAACCAACTTTTTCCAACAATCAGATTAAACAATAATAATCTTCAACCAACAGTACAAAATGAC
>JBBPBX010100569.1:0-12339 GCA_038048925.1 Garcialebias charrua | reverse complement strand
TTGAGGTCTGGCCCCGCCCCTTCAGCATGCATGAAAACGCACAGTTTTGATAACATTTGTTCCCCCGTGCCTTATAAAGAAACTGGCCAAGTTTGAATCAAATCGAGCGAAATCCCTAGGAGGAGTTCGTTGAAATGCAGAGGCTGTAAACGGCCAAAAAGGGGTGAAAATTTGGTCATCGTTCCAAAATGGCCGCCTTACCATTTATCGTACAACATTGGTGCCAGAGGGTTTTCTGTGCATCTTGGTGAGTTGGACAAGTGTACCAAATTTCATGATTCTACGTCAAACTAAGGTCAATGCGGAGGGTATTTTGAATATTTCTAGGGGGCGCTCTTGAGCCGTTTCTGTAGCGATTTGCTAATTAGCATAAACACCTGTTCAAGGGGTGGGCAATGATCGATCATACTGATTTTGGTACTCCTCGGATCAAATCTGTGGATTTTAGATCCAAACGTATGGTGATGGCGTTACGTCTTACTTCGCCATGTCGCCACGCCCACTTGCTCCACCCAAAACGAACAGTGCTGGAAAGCTTGTTACACCAACATGTCTTTAGTCACTGGACACAATGTCACGCTGATTAGGTAACACGGGTCCGATATGGACCTTTCAAAGTAAAACTTTACACTTCCTGTTGTCAGGGGGCGTGGCTTAAGTGATGTCATGATTTGACCATTCAGTAATGCAGGGGACCGGATGTGCGTCAATCACTGAAGGTTTGATGTATTAGACTCTTTTCGTGTAAGAGCTGTAAGCGTTTCGTTTTTCATGGCGAGATGTCCAACTTTGATGTCTGGCCCCGCCCCTTCAGCATTCATGAAAACGCACAATTTTGATATTGTTTGTTCCCCCGTGCCTTATGAAGAAACTGGCCAAGTTTGAACCAAATCGAGCGAAATCCCTAGGAGGAGTTCGTTCAATTGCGGAGGCTGTAAACGGCCAAAAAGGTGTAAAAATTTGGTCATCATTCCAAAATGGCCGCCTTACCATTTATCGTACAACGTTGGTGCCAGAGGGTTTTCTGTGCATCTTGGTGAGTTGGACAAGTGTACCAAATTTCACGATTCTACGTCAAACTAAGTCAATGCGGAGGGTATTTTGAAATTTTCTAGGGGGCGCTCTTGAGCCGTTTCTGTGGCGATTTTTGCCACGCCCCCAAAATATGTAATTTTTCACCAGTCCTGACGAGTCCGCCAAATTTGGTGAGTTTTCATATATGATAAAGCCCCCAAAAAGCCACTTAAAGAGGGACTAGAATAAAAATAATAATAAAAATTAAAGCTGCAAGCAGCATTGAGGCCCTCGCAGCTTAGCGCCGCTCCGACCTTATTGAGGCGACCGCGCGAGCTCCAGCTCGTCCGCTCGGTCGCCATTTCGAAGTCTCTCGTGTCTACTCCGCACCAGGGGTGCATACGCACAATAAATCTGGTTCAGATCGGATGATGTCTCACTGAGATATAACAGTTTGAATAATCTAGGGGGCGCTATGGAGTTATATGTTAAACCACAAAATCAATGTGTCCACAAGGGCTCACTGATGATGCACAATAAATCTGGTTCAGATCGGATGATGTATCACTGAGATATAACTATAGAAATAATGTAGGGGGCGCACTTGAGTTAAATGTTAGCCCACCATATCAATGTGTCCACAAGGGCTCATTGATGATACACAATAAATCTGGTTCAGATCAGATGATGTCTCACTGAGATATAACAGTTTGAGTAATCTAGGGGGCGCTCTGGAGTCATATGTTAAACCACAATATCAATGTGTCCACAATGTCTCACTGATGATACACAATAAATCTGGTTCAGATCGGATGATGTATCACTGAGATATAACTATAGAAATAATGTAGGGGGCGCACTTGAGTCAAATGTTAACCCACCTTATCAATGTGTCCACAAGGACTCACTGATGATGCACAATAAATCTGGTTCAGATCGGATGATGTCTCACTGAGATATAACAATTTGAATAATCTAGGGGGCGCTCTTGAGTCATATGTTAAACCACAATATCAATGTGTCCACAAGGTCTCACTGATGAAACATAGTAAATCTCGTGCAGATCGGATAATGTATCACTGAGATATAACTGTAGTAATAATATAGGGGGCGCTATGGAGTAAAAATTTACATACCATTATCAATGTGTGTCGAAGTGTTCACTGATAAAGCACAATAAATCTTGTGCAGATCGGATAATGTATCACTAAGATATAACTGTAGTAATAATACAGGGGGCGCTATGGAGTAAAAATTTACATACCATTATCAATGTGTGTAGAAGTGTTCACTGATGAATCATAGTAAATCTCGTGCAGATTGGATAATCTATCACTAAGATATAACTGTAGTAATAATATAGGGGGCGCTATGGAGTAAAAATTTACATACCATTATCAATGTGTATAGAAGTGTTTACTGATTAATCACAATAAATCTCGTGCAGATTGGATAATGTATCACTGAGATATAACTGTAGTAATAATATAGGGGGCGCTATGGAGTAAAAATTTACATACCATTATCAATGTGTATAGAAGTGTTCACTGATGAATCACAATAAATCTCGTGCAGATCGGATAATGTATCACTAAGATATAACTGTAGTAATAATATAGGGGGCGCTATGGAGTAAAAATGTACATACCATTATCAATGTGTGTCGAAGTGTTCACTGATAAAGCACAATAAATCTTGTGCAGATCGGATAATGTATCACTAAGATATAACTGTAGTAATAATACAGGGGGCGCTATGGAGTAAAAATTTACATACCATTATCAATGTGTGTAGAAGTGTTCACTGATGAATCATAGTAAATCTCGTGCAGATTGGATAATCTATCACTAAGATATAACTGTAGTAATAATATAGGGGGCGCTATGGAGTAAAAATTTACATACCATTATCAATGTGTATAGAAGTGTTTACTGATTAATCACAATAAATCTCGTGCAGATCGGATAATGTATCACTAAGATATAACTGTAGTAATAATATAGGGGGCGCTATGGAGTAAAAATTTACATACCATTATCAATGTGTGTCGAAGTGTTCACTGATAAAGCACAATAAATCTCGTGCAGATCGGATAATGTATCACTAAGATATAACTGTAGTAATAATACAGGGGGCGCTATGGAGTAAAAATTAACATACCATTATCAATGTGTGTAGAAGTGTTCACTGATGAATCATAATAAATCTCGTGCAGATCGGATAATGTATCACTAAGATATAACTGTAGTAATAATATAGGGGGCGCTATGGAGTAAATATTTACATACCATTATCAATGTGTGTAGAAGTGTTCCCTGATGAATCACAATAAATCAAGTGAAATCTTGTGCAGATCGGATAATGTATAACTAAGATATAACTGTAGTAATAATATAGGGGGCGCTATGGAGTAAAAATTTACATACCATTATCAATGTGTCCACAAGGGCTCACTGATGATGCACAATAAATCTGGTTCAGATTGGATGATGTATCACTGAGATATAACAGTTTGAATAATCTAGGGGGCGCTCTGGAGTCATATGTTAGCCCACCATATCAATGTGTCCACAAGGGCTCACTGATGATGCACAATAAATCTGGTTCAGATCGGATGATGTATCACTGAGATATAACAGTTTGAATAATCTAGGGGGCGCTCTGGAGTCATATGTTAGCCCACCATATCAATGTGTCCACAAGGGCTCACTGATGATGCACAATAAATCTGGTTCAGATCGGATGATGTATCACTGAGATATAACTATAGAAATAATGTAGGGGGCGCACTTGAGTCAAATGTTAGCCCACCATATCAATGTGTCCACAAGGGCTCACTGATGATGCACAATAAATCTGGTTCAGATCGGATGATGTATCACTGAGATATAACTATAGAAATAATGTAGGGGGCGCACTTGAGTCAAATGTTAGCCCACCATATCAATGTGTCCACAAGGGCTCACTGATGATGCACAATAAATCTGGTTCAGATCGGATGATGTATCACTGAGATACAACAGTTTGAATAATCTAGGGGGCGCTATGGAGGCTATTTGCTAATTAGCATAAACACCTGTTCAAGGGGTGGGTAATGATCGATCATAATGATTTTGGTACTCCTCAGATCAAATCTGTGGAGTTTAGAACCAAACGTATGGTGACGGCGTTACGTCTTACTTCGCCACGTCACCACGCCCACTTGCTCCACCCAAAACGAACAGTGCTGGAAAGCTTGTTACACCAACATGTCTTCGGTGACTGGATACAATGTCACGCTGATTAGGTAACAGGGATCCGATATGGACCGTTCAACGTAAAACTTTACACTTCCTGTTGTCAGGGGGCGTGGCTTAAGTGATGTCATGATTTGACCATACAGTTTTGCAGGGGACCGGATGTGGGTCAATCACTGAAGGTTTGATGTAATAGACAGTTTTCGTGTAAGAGCTGTAAGCGTTTCGTTTTTCATGGCGAGATGTCCAATTTTGAGGTCTGGCCCCGCCCCTTCAGCATGCATGAAAACGCACAGTTTTGATAACATTTGTTCCCCCGTGCCTTATAAAGAAACTGGCCAAGTTTGAATCAAATCGAGCGAAATCCCTAGGAGGAGTTCGTTGAAATGCAGAGGCTGTAAACGGCCAAAAAGGGGTGAAAATTTGGTCATCGTTCCAAAATGGCCGCCTTACCATTTATCGTACAACATTGGTGCCAGAGGGTTTTCTGTGCATCTTGGTGAGTTGGACAAGTGTACCAAATTTCATGATTCTACGTCAAACTAAGGTCAATGCAGAGGGTATTTTGAATATTTCTAGGGGGCGCTCTTGAGCCGTTTCTGTAGCGATTTGCTAATTAGCATAAACACCTGTTCAAGGGGTGGGCAATGATCGATCATACTGATTTTGGTACTCCTCGGATCAAATCTGTGGATTTTAGAACCAAACGTATGGTGATGGCGTTATGTCTTACTTCGCCACGTCGCCACGCCCACATGCTCCACCAAAAACGAACAGTATTGGAATGCTTGTTACACCAACATGTCTTCGGTCACTGGACACAATGCCACGCTGATTAGGTAACAGGGGTCCGATATGGACCGTTCAAAGTAAAACTTTACACTTCCTGTTGTCAGGGGGCGTGGCTTAAGTGATGTCATGATTTGACCATTCAGTATTGCAGGGGACCGGATGTGCGTCAATCACTGAAGGTTTGATGTATTAGACTCTTTTCGTGTAAGAGCTGTAAGCGTTTCGTTTTTCATGGCGAGATGTCCAACTTTGACGTCTGGCCCCGCCCCTTCAGCATTCATGAAAACGCACAATTTTGATATCGTTTGTTCCCCCGTGCCTTATGAAGAAACTGGCCAAGTTTGAACCAAATCGAGCGAAATCCCTAGGAGGAGTTCGTTCAAATGCGGAGGCTGTAAACGGCCAAAAAGGTGTAAAAATTTGGTCATCGATCCAAAATGGCCGCCTTACCATTTATCGTACAACGTTGGTGCCAGAGGGTTTTCTGTGCTTCTTGGTGAGTTGGACAAGTGTACCAAATTTCATGATTCTACGTCAAACTAAGGTCAATGCGGAGGGTATTTTGAAAATTTGTAGGGGGCGCTCTTGAGCCGTTTCTGTAGCGATTTGCTAATTAGCATAAATTCCTGTTCAAGGGGTGGGCAATGATCAATCATACTGATTTTGGTACTCCTCGGATCAAATCTGTGGATTTTAGATCCAAACGTATGGTGACGGCGTTATGTCTTACTTCGCCACGTCGCCACGCCCACTTGCTCCACCAAAAACGAACAGTATTGGAAAGCTTGTTACACCAACATGTCTTCGGTCACTGGACACAATGCCACGCTGATTAGGTAACAGGGGTCCGATATGGACCGTTCAACGTAAAACTTTACACTTCCTGTTGTCAGGGGGCGTGGCTTAAGTGATGTCATGATTTGACCATACAGTTTTGCAGGGGACCGGATGTGGGTCAATCACTGAAGGTTTGATGTATTAGACAGTTTTCGTGTAAGAGCTGTAAGCGTTTCGTTTTTCATGGCGAGATGTCCAAATTTGACATCTGGCCCCACCCCTTCAGCATTCATGAAAACGCACAATTTTGATATTGTTTGTTCCCCCGTGCCTTATGAAGAAACTGGCCAAGTTTGAACCAAATCGAGCAAAATTCATAGGAGGAGTTTGTTCAAATGCGGAGGTTATAAACGGACAAAAAGAGGTGAAAATTAGGTCATCGTTCCAAAATGGCCGCCTTACCATTTATTGTACAACGTTGGTGCCAGAGGGTTTTCTGTGCATCTTGGTGAGTTGGACAAGTGTACCAAATTTCATGATTCTACGTCAAACTAAGGTCATGCGGAGGGTATTTTGAATATTTCTAGGGGGCGCTCTTGAGCCGTTTCTGTGGCGATTTTTGCCACGCCCCCAAAATACGTAATTTTTCACCAGTCCTGATGTGTCCGCCGAATTTGGTGAGTTTTCGTATATGATAAAGCCCCCAAAAGGCCACTTCTTTTGGGAACAGAATAAAAATAATAATAATAATAATAAAAATAATAAACACTACAATTACAATAGGTCCTTGCAGCGCTTCGCTGCTTCGGGCCTAATTAAAGCTGCAAGCAGCATTGAGGCCCTCGCAGCTTAGCGCCGCTCGGACCTTATTGAGGCGACCGCGCGAGCTCCAGCTCGTCCGCTCGGTCGCCATTTCGAAGTCTCTCGTGTCTACTCCGCACCAGGGGTGCACACGCACAATAAATCTGGTTCAGATCGGATGATGTCTCACTGAGATATAACAGTTTGAATAATCTAGGGGGCGCTCTGGAGTCACATGTTAAACCACAATATCAATGTGTCCACAAGGTCTCACTGATGATACACAATAAATCTGGTTCAGATCGGATGATGTATCACTGAGATATAACTATAGAAATAATGTAGGGGGCGCACTTGAGTTAAATGTTAGCCCACCATATCAATGTGTCCACAAGGGCTCACTGATGATGCACAATAAATCTGGTTCAGATCGGATGATGTATCACTGAGATATAACTATAGAAATAATGTAGGGGGCGCACTTGAGTCAAATGTTAGCCCACCTTATCAATGTGTCCACAAGGACTCACTGATGATGCACAATAAATCTGGTTCAGATCGGATGATGTCTCACTGAGATATAACAGTTTGAATAATCTAGGGGGCGCTCTGGAGTCACATGTTAAACCACAATATCAATGTGTCCACAAGGTCTCACTGATGATACACGATAAATCTGGTTCAGATCGGATGATGTCTCACTGAGATATAACAGTTTGAATAATCTAGGGGGCGCTATGGAGTTATATGTTAAACCACAATATCAATGTGTCCACAAGGGCTCACTGATTATTCACAATAAATTTGGTTCAGATCGGATGATGTATCACTGAGATATAACTATAGAAATAATGTAGGGGGCGCACTTGAGTCAAATTTAGCCCACCTTGTCAACGTGTCCACAAGGGCTCATTGATGATACACAATAAATCTGGTTCAGATCAGATGATGTCTCACTGAGATATAACAGTTTGAGTAATCTAGGGGGCGCTCTGGAGTCATATGTTAAACCACAATATCAATGTGTCCACAATGTCTCACTGATGATACACAATAAATCTGGTTCAGATCGGATGATGTATCACTGAGATATAACTGTAGTAATAATATAGGGGGCGCTATGGAGTAAAAATTTACATACCATTATCAATGTGTGTCGACGTGTTCACTGATAAAGCACAATAAATCTCGTACAGATCGGATAATGTATCACTGAGATATAACTGTAGTAATAATATAGGGGGCGCTATGGAGTAAAAATTTACATACCATTATCAATGTGTGTAGAAGTGTTCACTGATGAATCACAATAAATCTCGTGCAGATCGGATAATGTATCACTAAGATATAACTGTAGTAATAATATAGGGGGCGCTATGGAGTAAAAATTTACATACCATTATCAATGTGTGTCGAAGTGTTCACTGATAAAGCACAATAAATCTTGTGCAGATCGGATAATGTATCACTAAGATATAACTGTAGTAATAATACAGGGGGCGCTATGGAGTAAAAATTTACATACCATTATCAATGTGTGTAGAAGTGTTCACTGATGAATCACAATAAATCTCGTGCAGATCGGATAATGTATCACTAAGATATAACTGTAGTAATAATATAGGGGGCGCTATAGAGTAAAAATTTACATAACATTATCAATGTGTGTCGAAGTGTTCACTGATAAAGCACAATAAATCTCGTGCAGATCGGATAATGTATCACTGAGATATAACTGTAGTAATAATATAGGGGGCGCTATGGAGTAAAAATTTACATAACATTATCAATGTGTGTCGAAGTGTTCACTGATGATGCACAATAAATCTGGTTCAGATCGGATGATGTATCACTGAGATATAACTATAGAAGTAATGTAGGGGGCGCACTTGAGTCAAATGTTAGCCCACCATATCAATGTGTCCACAAGGGCTCACTGATGATGCACAATAAATCTGGTTCAGATCGGATGATGTATCACTGAGATATAACAGTTTGAATAATCTAGGGGGCGCTCTGGAGTCATATGTTAGCCCACCATATCAATGTGTCCACAAGGGCTCACTGATGATGCACAATAAATCTGGTTCAGATCGGATGATGTATCACTGAGATATAACTATAGAAATAATGTAGGGGGCGCACTTGAGTCAAATGTTAGCCCACCATATCAATGTGTCCACAAGGGCTCACTGATGATGCACAATAAATCTGGTTCAGATCGGATGATGTATCACTGAGATATAACTATAGAAATAATGTAGGGGGCGCACTTGAGTCAAATGTTAGCCCACCATATCAATGTGTCCACAAGGGCTCACTGATGATGCACAATAAATCTGGTTCAGATCGGATGATGTATCACTGAGATACAACAGTTTGAATAATCTAGGGGGCGCTATGGAGGCTATTTGCTAATTAGCATAAACACCTGTTCAAGGGGTGGGTAATGATCGATCATAATGATTTTGGTACTCCTCAGATCAAATCTGTGGAGTTTAGAACCAAACGTATGGTGACGGCGTTACGTCTTACTTCGCCACGTCACCACGCCCACTTGCTCCACCCAAAACGAACAGTGCTGGAAAGCTTGTTACACCAACATGTCTTCGGTGACTGGATACAATGTCACGCTGATTAGGTAACAGGGATCCGATATGGACCGTTCAACGTAAAACTTTACACTTCCTGTTGTCAGGGGGCGTGGCTTAAGTGATGTCATGATTTGACCATACAGTTTTGCAGGGGACCGGATGTGGGTCAATCACTGAAGGTTTGATGTATTAGACAGTTTTCGTGTAAGAGCTGTAAGCGTTTCGTTTTTCATGGCGAGATGTCCAACTTTGAGGTCTGGCCCCGCCCCTTCAGCATGCATGAAAACGCACAGTTTTGATAACATTTGTTCCCCCGTGCCTTATAAAGAAACTGGCCAAGTTTGAATCAAATCGAGCGAAATCCCTAGGAGGAGTTCGTTGAAATGCAGAGGCTGTAAACGGCCAAAAAGGGGTGAAAATTTGGTCATCGTTCCAAAATGGCCGCCTTACCATTTATCGTACAACATTGGTGCCAGAGGGTTTTCTGTGCATCTTGGTGAGTTGGACAAGTGTACCAAATTTCATGATTCTACGTCAAACTAAGGTCAATGCGGAGGGTATTTTGAATATTTCTAGGGGGCGCTCTTGAGCCGTTTCTGTAGCGATTTGCTAATTAGCATAAACACCTGTTCAAGGGGTGGGCAATGATCGATCATACTGATTTTGGTACTCCTCGGATCAAATCTGTGGATTTTAGATCCAAACGTATGGTGATGGCGTTACGTCTTACTTCGCCATGTCGCCACGCCCACTTGCTCCACCCAAAACGAACAGTGCTGGAAAGCTTGTTACACCAACATGTCTTTAGTCACTGGACACAATGTCACGCTGATTAGGTAACACGGGTCCGATATGGACCTTTCAAAGTAAAACTTTACACTTCCTGTTGTCAGGGGGCGTGGCTTAAGTGATGTCATGATTTGACCATACAGTTTTGCAGGGGACCGGATGTGGGTCAATAACTGAAGGTTTGATGTATTAGACTCTTTTCGTGTAAGAGCTGTAAGCGTTTCGTTTTTCATGGCGAGATGTCCAACTTTGACGTCTGGCCCCGCCCCTTCAGCATTCATGAAAACGCACAATTTTGATGTCGTTTGTTCCCCCATGCCTTATGAAGAAACTGGCCAAGTTTGAACCAAATCGAGCGAAATTCATAGGAGGAGTTCGTTCAAATGCAGAGGCTGTAAACGGCCAAAAAGGGGTGAAAATTTGGTCATCGTTCCAAAATGGCCGCCTTCCCATTTATTGTACAACATTGGTGCCAGAGGGTTTTCTGTATATCTTGGTGAGTTGGACAAGTGTACCAAATTTCATGATTCTACGTCAAACTAAGGTCATGCGGAGGGTATTTTGAAAATTTCTAGGGGGCGCTCTTGAGCCATTTCTGTGACGATTTTTGCCACGCCCCCAAAATACGTAATTTTTCACCAGTCCTGACGAGTCCGCCAAATTTGGTGAGTTTTCGTATATGATAAAGCCCCCAAAAGGCCACTTCAAGAGGGACTAGAATAAAAATAATAATAATAATAAAAAAAATAAAAATAATAATAATAATAAACACTACAATTACAATAGGTCCTTGCAGCGCTTCGCTGCTTCGGGCCTAATAATAATAATAATAAACACTACAATTACAATAGGTCCTTGCAGCGCTTCGCTGCTTCGGGCCTAATTAAAGCTGCAAGCAGCATTGAGGCCCTCGCAGCTTAGCGCCGCTCGGACCTTATTGAGGCGACCGCGCGAGCTCCAGCTCGTCCGCTCGGTCGCCATTTCGAAGTCTCTCGTGTCTACTCCGCACCAGGGGTGCACACGCACAATAAATCTGGTTCAGATCAGATGATGTCTCACTGAGATATAACAGTTTGAATAATCTAGGGGGCGCTATGGAGTTATATGTTAAATCACAAAATCAATGTGTCCACAAGGGCTCACTGATGATGCACAATAAATCTGGTTCAGATCGGATGATGTATCACTGAGATATAACTATAGAAATAATGTAGGGGGCGCACTTGAGTTAAATGTTAGCCCACCATATCAATGTGTCCACAAGGGCTCACTGATGATGCACAATAAATCTGGTTCAGATCGGATGATGTATCACTGAGATATAACAGTTTGAATAATCTAGGGGGCGCTCTGGAGTCATATGTTAAACCACAATATCAATGTGTCCACAATGTCTCAATGATGATTCACAGTAAATCTGGTTCAGATCGGATGATGTATCACTGAGATATAACTATAGAAATAATGTAGGGGGCGCACTTGAGTCAAATGTTAGCCCACCTTATCAATGTGTCCACAAGGACTCACTGATGATGCACAATAAATCTGGTTCAGATCGGATGATGTCTCACTGAGATATAACAGTTTGAATAATCTAGGGGGCGCTCTGGAGTCACATGTTAAACCACAATATCAATGTGTCCACAAGGTCTCACTGATGATACACGATAAATCTGGTTCAGATCGGATGATGTCTCACTGAGATATAACAGTTTGAATAATCTAGGGGGCGCTATGGAGTTATATGTTAAACCACAATATCAATGTGTCCACAAGGGCTCACTGATTATTCACAATAAATTTGGTTCAGATCGGATGATGTATCACTGAGATATAACTATAGAAATAATGTAGGGGGCGCACTTGAGTCAAATTTAGCCCACCTTGTCAATGTGTCCACAAGGGCTCATTGATGATACACAATAAATCTGGTTCAGATCAGATGATGTCTCACTGAGATATAACAGTTTGAGTAATCTAGGGGGCGCTCTGGAGTCATATGTTAAACCACAATATCAATGTGTCCACAATGTCTCACTGATGATACACAATAAATCTGGTTCAGATCGGATGATGTATCACTGAGATATAACTGTAGTAATAATATAGGGGGCGCTATGGAGTAAAAATTTACATACCATTATCAATGTGTGTCGACGTGTTCACTGATAAAGCACAATAAATCTCGTACAGATCGGATAATGTATCACTGAGATATAACTGTAGAAATAATATAGGGGGCGCTGTGGAGTAAAAATTTACATACCATTATCAATGTGTGTAGAAGTGTTCACTGATGAATCACAATAAATCTCGTGCAGATCGGATAATGTATC
>JBBPBX010100568.1:0-12340 GCA_038048925.1 Garcialebias charrua | reverse complement strand
TTCTTTAATGAGGAATGCATTAAGCATCGAGATGAGAACAAACTTGAAGGATTTAGTTTTTGACTTCCTGATTTGTTGGAGCGCTCTTCATGACTTTGTGCTGAGTGTTTTTACTCTGAACTTCTAAACATACAAGAAATAAAATGTTTGTTTTTCACAAAGTTCAACGTTTTGTTCAGCACATCCAGCGACTGTTGCAAATGTAAATGTTCAATGTTTTCCTCACAGAAACCTGCGCACATTTCAAGAAATCCATCAGAGGTTTGAGTTTAGTAAATCAGTGAACATCAACAGATCCAATGATTTGGATTCAAAAGATCCAAAACTCCACAGAAACCAGTTTGAGCTCAACGGAGACATTTTTGTCCATTTTATAGTCAAACACAAAGACATTTAAATCTAAATCATTCTTTGGACATCAAAAATCTTATGACTGTAATTAAATCTTTTATTTTTAAAGTTTCCAAAACTCATGTTTCCATCAAATCACAAAGTTTTGTTAACGAATGTGAAAGTTGATGTTAAATAGTTGAAAGCTTCATTTCAAAGTGAACCTTTGGTTCAGTGTTTGTCAGAAATGTTTGGTTGTGAAGCTCAGGCTTTAGATGATGGATGGACAGACAGACAATAAACAGATGTTTGAATGATCCAGAGGAACAGTTCAAAAACACATCTGGAAATGTTTCAACATAGAAACTACTTTCATGTTTTGAAACACTCAAATGTTTTTTCATCCAAAAGTGTTTTTGTGTTTGTGTTTTTTGACTGAACTCACAGAGTTGAGATGTTTTCAAAGTCAAAATGATTTTCTTTCCTTCATCAGCAGCTAAATGTAGAATATTTGATGCTTCATGGAGTCACATAGTGTTTCATCAAACAGCTGCTTGTGCTGCTGTTTTAAATTGTGTCCTAAATGTGAAAAGTGATGCGAGGACATCATTTGATTGTCCACTCTGAAGACTTTAGAGAAAGACAAACAGAGGTTTCTGTGAGACACTTGAAGCTGGACGTGTTCATTGAAGTGTTTCTTGTGAGCAGACTCCAACATGTCTCTGGTCTCAGACTCAAACACTCGGGACACATCAGCTGAAATAAAGTCCACTTTGCTGCAAACATCTGCTGTGAAAACAAAGTGGAAACATGAACGCAGCAGGAAAAGTCATTTTGAACGCTGCACACAAGATGACTTTTCTGTGGATCATCAGTGGAAAATATTGTCCACAAGTGATTTCAGCAGCATGTGGTGGTTGAGGCCAGTGTTCCTTTAACAGCTGTTTCCTCTTGCTCACATCTGTTTGACAGAATCAAAGGAGTGAAATAGTTAGAAATGTGTTCCAGTTTGATCCACGTGAAGTTGAAGAATTCAAAGTGAAAGAATTCAACAAGAGCCTCAACAGTCTTCTACTCTCCATCATGTTCAGCCTCTGGATTGAGACGTTTCAAACTGAAAAGTTCATTTCCTTTGGCTTCCAATGATTTTAGCAGCTCAAGTCTTTTTTCATTGACTCCTTTAAGAATAGATTTGGACTTGTTCTTAAATGTTGTGTTTGAACACCTTCACTTTGTTGTTTTATGGATGTTATTTTGGAGTTTGTTGTTCAGCACATTGGTCAACTCTTGTTGTTTAAATCTGCTTTATTAATAAAGTTGATCTCATTTGATTCATGGATCAGCCTGTATTCTATATTTATACAACATGTAATGATGTTACACAACTATTTGATGTTTTTTCTAAGAGAATGGCTGAACTTTAGGACTTGATGACAGTTTTTCTACCTGATTGTTGTTTATTTGATGAAGAAATGTGATTTGAGCTCTCTGTGATTTAAATGTGTCTAAAAAAGAAAAAAGAACTTGAACAAGTTTCTGTCCACAGTCACACTGACTAAAGCTGACATTAAAGCTGGTCAAACTTGTAATGATTTTTAGGTAACCCAGTTTGTAACGAGACCCAGAACGACACAAGGCACGAGAGTACAAAAAGAACAATGTTTATTGTTATTATTTATTATACAGTGGTTTAAAGTACAACGTGGTTCATCCGGAATCCCTGGAGGAGGAAGCAGAACGTCAGAAGGAGTAGACCCAGGGGCAGTTGTGAATGTTGGTTCTCAAATGTTTGTTTGTTCTTACAGATGATGAAGGGAGATGGGTTCCTTAAACACCAATAACTCCAGTGAATCCAGAGGGCAAAGAAGGCAGGCAAGTGGCTGGAGGGCACGGCACGAGGAACGAAGAGCAGGATCCAAAATCAGATGTGATGACTGTAGGCACATAAGAACAAGGTAAGTCTCTTTGCAATAAACACAAGACTGGCTAGAAGCATAAATACCATCAATAGGAATCAATGCTCCAGCGAAGAGTAGTACTCGACTGCAGCCTTAAATAGGATTGTAGCTCATCAGGTGGATGACCGTCGTCAGCTGAGGGTGATTGGCGGCCATCTTGGAGCTGCAGAGAGTGCTACAAAACTTTGCTCGGCGGCTCCTCTCATCACTCCGTCCTGGAGTTTATTGCTGAAGGCTGTTTTTGTCCAAGTGGACAAATGTCTGAGCCTGAAGACCAAGGAGACAGCAGCTGTTCAGATCCTGAAGAAGGATCCAGATGTTTCCAGGACTCCGATAAAGAGGTTGATCCCAGACGTGTGTTCATGAAGATTCAACACTTTTCTTTCTGCTCTGCTTGAAGATGCACCACAAGCTGCTCATCTTTCATTACATCATCTAGTTTGTGTCCTCGTCTTGTTTTCCAGATGTTCCTGATGAACATGATCAGTGTCCTGAACACAGAGCCTGTAACCTGGTCCAGTTCTAGGACTGGTTCCAGTACATGGGGCAGACCTGTCTCACCTTTGAGGTGCTGGTGTCCCGTGAAGACTTGATGCCATGTGAAGATGCCATGAATTTTGTCAATACGCATGCGCGCGCATGCGCAGTTGCAATAAGCCAATTGCGTCATCATGGAGCCGTGGGGTCATCGTACGCTGCAAGTTACGAGCAAAATATAAGTCTGTGAATTGTTTTGTGCACAGTATACATGGTGTTATTGTGTATTTACATAATTTAAAGTGTGCAGTGCATTTTCTGAACTGTTTAAAGTGTGCAGCAGTGCATTTTCTGAACCTTCGTACGTAAATTGTTTCGTTGACGTTTTGTGTGTAACATGTGCGCGACTTCGGAGTGAAAACTACGTTTGTTTATGTGCGACCAGTGCAAGTCCGAACCTTGTGAATTTATAAAGACAATATAATCATAATCGACCTGTGCAGATTACTTTTACTAGCATATTTAGTTTTATACCAGCACATTACGATGAAGCGATGAATAACCTGAGAACAGCCTGAAAAACTCTGAGGTTTAGTGTCTACACAGTACTAACGTTGGGCACGTTTTATTAAAAGAGGTGGGACACAATCTTATTTATCTTAAATTAGCACAGACAGAGCGTAGCCCAGAGGTGGGTAGAGTATTCAAAATTTTTACTCAAGTAAAAGTATTGTTACTTGAACCAAATAGTACTCATGCAAAAGTAGTGAGTAGGCATCCAAAAATTTACTTGAGTAAAAGTAATAAAGTACTTTGATTATAACCTACTCAAGTAGTGAGTAACTGCAGAGTACCATCTTGTGTCATTAAATTATAACATGCAAATGGATTTACAAGGAAACATAACTTTAATGAGACTGAACATACATTGTTATAAATAAAAACACAAAGGCAATACCAGCCAAAAGGATTTAGAAATAAACCACTTATCTTTTACATTGTTGTAAATAAAAAAACAAACACAAAAGCAACTGTAGCCCAAATAATTCAGCTAAATAATAATAAACTTGACTTTCTGCAAAACTTTGTTTCTACCAGTAAATGTTGGAACTCATTTTCTTACATTTTGACATCCTATAAACAGCACTAACTGTTTACCAGAATCTCCAATGTCACTCAACATGGCCCGCGTGGAGAGTTTGTTGTGGTCACGTGACTGGTTGGCTTCACTTGGCTGGTTACATGTCAGGTGACAATAAGTTACGCAATAATTTTGCTGCAAATGTTTTTACATACTTGAAACAAAAGTAACTGTAGCGATCAGCAGAAAGCCCATAGTAACTGAGTAAAAGTTGCGGTTTTCTCCCCTAAAACTTACTCAAGTAAAAGTATAAGTCTTTCACATTAAAACTACTCTCACAAGTACAATTTTCTCAAAAAGCTACTTAAGTAAATGTAACGGAGTAAATGTAACTCGTTCCTACCCACCTCTGGCGTAGCCAAAGCCTTAAGTTTCAACATCAGGTGAAATACAAGCAGGAATAAATGTTGATAATTGCTTTATTTTTATTAGTCACTTTAAAACAGGTGTAATACAAGCAGGTCATGCAGCCACACTGCTGCAACACTGTGGAATAAATGCTGATAATTGCTTTATTTTTATTAATTACTTTAATTGTGTTTTGCAATGATAGTGTGCACCTACTGTTTTTAGTTTGTAGTAAGCCTGGATGGAATTTTGGACTCTGTGCAGCTCCTAGAGATTAAATGTCCTCTAAATAGCTCCATGTCATTTGCACAGTTTCGTGTTGGCCAAATTGTGACATCAGATGCTTAGAAGATGAGACGTACCGGTACCTCATTCTTACCAATGGGCAAAGTGGATTCTACGTCCAGGTGAGTAAATGTTGCAATTTTCAGTATATGTACTTATGTGACAGGTATTTGTAAACCTTCATTAAAACATATTGTACATTTATTCTTCCAGGTTCATTCAGCAGACAATGACATGCCTGGAGCTGCAGAGCTGCTCGCTGGTTATCTGGACACCAACAGAACATCTGGAGTTGAACTTTTTTTTTTTGACAAAGATTTTACAGAAAAACAGATGAAACACCTCCATAACTTTTACTTCTCAAACATGCTTACAACAACACATCAAGAACTCTGTATGAAGCTGCTTTGGAGAAAATACCAGTCTTAATTGTTGTTTATATTAGTTTTTATTTTTATTAAAAAAATTAAACTCCAAGGCATAATATCACATTCAGACATATTAACTCCATCCATCCATCCATCCATCCATCCATCCATCCATCCATCCATCCATCCATCCATCATCTTCCTCCTGGTTTTACATCATGTCACAGGGGCAGCAGCTTGAGCAGGGAGTGTCCAGACATCTCTTTCCAGAGCAACTTCTTCCATCTCTTCTGGGAGGACTCTTACAGCCTTCCCAGACCACTCCAGCATGTCCTGAGTCTTCCCTGGGGTCTCCTCCCAGTCTACATGTTAACATACAATAAAATGTACAGACAACAATAAACAAATTATTTTGCAACTAACATATTTGTTTACGTGTTGCTTTGCATGTAATTTTTTCAATAGCAAATTAAATGTTGAAGCTATAAAAAATTTGCTTTTTACAAGTTTATATTTGATGCTATCGTATTCAGTTGTACTTCCTTTGTCTTCACAAAACGATCAATGAAAGTAACGTGAAAGCTTGTTAAAGTGTAATAACAAATAGCTTTTCAGTTTTCACTTTTTGACATTGTGATGTTTTCAACAGCTGTACTACATCATCCATTGCAAAGCTCTGTCTTAGTTTCGACAAAGTAAGTCAATACAACTTGATCAACAACAGGCAGACAATGACACAGGAGCTAATTGTTGTAAACAGGAAACAACTTACACATTTGATGGAGGACCTTTTTGAATATTTGTGTTCTTCCATCCTTGGATGTGACCACTGACATCAGGCATCACAGGACCAGTTGATGTTGAGCACAGCTACTCTAATGGAACTGTTACAATTGGTGTATATAGTTTTAACAGCTTGACATAAAACAGTGGTTAACTAGCTAGTGGAGGTGTCATACAGCTGTTACCCAGCTAGTGGAGGTGTCATACAGCTGTTACCCAGCTAGTGAAGGTGTCATACAGTGGTTAACTAGCTAGTGGAGGTGTCATACAGCTGTTACCCAGCTAGTGGAGGTGTCATACAGCTGTTACCCAGCTAGTGAAGGTGTCATACAGTGGTTAACTAGCTAGTGGAGGTGTCATACAGCTGTTACCCAGCTAGTGAAGGTGTCATACAGTGGTTAACTAGCTAGTGGAGGTGTCATACAGCTGTTACCCAGCTAGTGAAGGTGTCATACAGTGGTTAACTAGCTAGTGGAGGTGTCATACAGTGGTTAACTAGCTAGTGGAGGTGTCATACAGCTGTTACCCAGCTAGTGAAGGTGTCATACAGTGGTTAACTAGCTAGTGGAGGTGTCATACAGCTGTTACCCAGCTAGTGAAGGTGTCATACAGTGGTTAACTAGCTAGTGGAGGTGTCATACAGTGGTTAACTAGCTAGTGGAGGTGTCATACAGTGGTTAACTAGCTAGTGGAGGTGTCATACAGCTGTTACCCAGCTAGTGGAGGTGTCATACAGCTGTTACCCAGCTAGTGGAGGTGTCATACAGCTGTTAACCAGCTAGTGGAGGTGTCATACAGCTGTTAACCAGCTAGTGGAGGTGTCATAATAAACTGCTAGTTTCTCTGACTGCTCTGAAAACACATCTCTTTAGACTCGCTTATCCTTAACTCTCTTATTTAAAAATAAATGTATTTTACATTATTTTGTATTTTATATTTTTTCATTATTCTATATTTCAATTTGTTTCTACTGACGTGTCAACTGTGTTTGTTTTGTTTCTTTAGTTTCTTCTTCAGCTGTTAAACTGTCTGCTACAGAAGATCTCACAGTGATATGCAGCCGTGGGTTTGTGCTACGTGTATGGCATCTCCACGATACATGCAATCTCCACAGAACACTTGTTAGGACTCTCTCTGACCTGTTGCATGAGGCAAACTGGATGCTGCTGAACACAGATGTGATCTGCCCCACACATCTGCACAGCAGCTGTTTCTTCTAATGCACAACTGATATCTATTGATCTATAGATCTGGATCAACTCCTCACAGCTGTGCTTTGACACACTATATTTAAAAGTAAAACGTTTTAAAGTAGAAATATGAATGCTCATTTTATTGATTTGTATATTTTTATGAATATATCTTAACAGTGTCCGACACCTAAGATAAACCCAATTTTTAAGAAAAAATACTGTACCACATTTGAAATGCAAAGAGTGAACTTTATTATTCCAGAATCTGTCTTGATTAAATACTAATCCTTCTTAAACTACATCAGATGGGTCTAAATTCAGTGAAATATTGACAAGTTGCCATGGGAACACAGAAACTAAAGGATGTAGAGCTGAAGAGCAGCTCAGTTCGTGCTCTTATTTTGAAGAGCAGCAGCTAACGGAAGTGATGTTCCCCCAGGACCGGAAGTTGCTCAGTTCTGACGTCATTGTTTGTTGTGCTCCGTAGCTACGAGCTGAAGGCCTTTTCTCTCGACTGCTGCTCAAATGAGTTGAATTGAACGTTAAATTGAGCTGTAACATCTGTAAATGTTGCTGACCGGAAGTGAACAGATGTGGAGACAGCGGCTCAAACAGCTGGAAGCAGAGGAAGAAGAAAAGTCTGAGGATTTTGGAAGTAGAGCTGCAGCTCAGGAACAAACGGAGCAAGACACATGTTAGATGCTGTTTTCAGTCCCAACCATCAACTGCATCTTTTAGGTTTGTGTCTTTATTCTTTCTCTCGAGTGACTTTGTTACAAGTTAGTAGCAGTTTTCTGGAAGATAAAGGAGTTACTTCTTACTCTCTGTGCTGATCCAAAACAAACAAAGAGTGAACGACTCAAGTGAACCGAGTTACTTTAGTGATTCATTAGACTGACTCAGATCCATAAAGTGAACCGAGTTACTTTAGTGATTCATTAGACTGACCCAGATCCATAAAGTGAACCGGTTACTTTAGTGACTCATTAGACTGACCCAGATCCATAAAGTGAACCGGGTTACTTTAGTGATTCATTAGACTGACCCAGATCCATAAAGTGAACCGAGTTACTTTAGTGATTCATTAGACTGACCAGATCCATAAAGTGAACCGAGTTACTTTAGTGATTCATTAGACTGACCCAGATCCATAAAGTGAACCGGGTTACTTTAGTGATTCATTAGACTGACCCAGATCCATAAAGTGAACCGGGTTACTTTAGTGATTCATTAGACTGACCCAGATCCATAAAGTGAACCGGTTACTTTAGTGATTCATTAGACTGACCCAGATCCATAAAGTGAACCGGGTTACTTTAGTGATTCATTAGACTGACCCAGATCCATAAAGTGAACCAGGTTACTTTAGTGATTCATTAGACTGACCAGATCCATAAAGTGAACCGGGTTACTTTAGTGACTCATTAGACTGACCCAGATCCATAAAGTGAACCAGGTTATTTTAGTGATTCATTAGACTGACCCAGATCCATAAAGTGAACCGGGTTACTTTAGTGATTCATTAGCCTGACCCAGATCCATAAAGAACCGGGTTACTTTAGTGATTCATTAGACTGACCCAGATCCATAAAGTGAACCGGGTTATTTTAGTGATTCATTAGACTGACCCAGATCCATAAAGTGAACCGGGTTATTTTAGTGATTCATTAGACTGACCCAGATCCATAAAGAGAACCAGGTTATTTTAGTGATTCATTAGACTGACCCAGATCCATAAAGTGAACCGGGTTACTTTAGTGATTCATTAGCCTGACCCAGATCCATAAAGAAAACCGGGTTACTTTAGTGATTCATTAGACCACATGTGTCAAACTCTTGGCCCGCGGGCCAGATGTGGCCCGCCATGTCATTTTATCTGGCCCGCGAGAGCTTAATTAAAAAGTTTTGAGTGTCTAAAAATTAATACGAGTGAGTTTTGACCAAAAACTACATTTCCCACAATGCCTTTCGACTACGGCAGCCCCACTATGCCTTTCGACAACGGTTTTCCCACAATGCCTTTCGACTACGGTAGCCGAGGCAGTGTTTCTACCTTCATGCCAACGAGTGGAATTGTTCATGAAACCCACAGCCAAAAACGAGGCTGCAGTGAAAGCTAGCTTCAAAGTGGCTGTGTGACTTTGCTGTGTTGTGCGACATAACCGACCATCTCGCCCAGCTGAATCAGAAGCTGCAGGGACGCAAACAAGTCATCACGCAGATGTCCGACGCGATCACGGCTTTCCTGCGAAAATTGGACTTATGGATGTGGCAAGTGAAACAGGACAATCTTGTCCACTTTCCTGTTTGTCAGGTTAGCATTTTCTTAAAATTTAATTCAAATATATCCTGATGCATTCTCAATAATCCAGGTAGAAAAATCTAAAAAAGCTAAGTGTGGTCCTCTGGACATTCAAAAAAACAAAACAAAAAACAGGTGATTATTTCAGCCACCTAAAATAATATGTTCCCCTTCCTTGGATGGTTTCTTTTCACAAAGATGGCCTCTTTTACTCGTCTCTCAAACCATTGTTCCTCTCTATCAAGGATGTGAACATCTTCATCCCTGAAAGATGAAGTTTTGTTTTGTTTTTTAAATGTCCAGAGGACCAGACTTAGCTTTTTTAGATTAATTAAAATATAATAAAATGTAATTCAACAAAGAAGAAGAACATTTCAACTGTGTGCAATTTAATGATTGTGCTTGCATTTTGTTTTGTGTTTATCATTTTCAGAACATGATCAATCATAGAGAGAGAATCCACTTGGTGTGTTCAAGGACAGGCAGCATCTCCTCATCAAAGACTAACCAAACAACTTGAGTACGGTAATATAGTTGTGAACTGAGTCAACCTTTATTTTGGTATGTGTATGCACACAAATTGTTGTCATTCACAGTTGGATGCAAGGCTGTGTGTAGCCTTTTTGGGTGAGATGCTACATGTGTCATACATGTTCTTTGCAGCTCAGTTTTATGTTTTTTTTTTATTAACTTGGACAATTTCATCCTTCATTAATGGAGTTATGTGGGTTTTCATAAGCTGACAAATTTTAAAAGGATTTATGTTAGAGCAACAAGCAAACAGATGTTTTCTATGCAACTGTAATTGTCAGTTGAATAAGTTATAATAAATGAGTTATTCAACATTAAGGAGTACGGTAGTTACATTTATTTTACATTACATTAGATTACATTTAGTTACATTTATAAGTTACATCTGGCCCTTCAAGGTCAGCCATTATGCCGATGTGGCCCTTGGTGAAAATGAGTTTGACACCCCTGCATTAGACTGACCCAGAGCCATATATAGAGAGAGTTCCGACACCCTTTGATGTCGCCGAAAGGCGGCCATTCGTTCCAAACAACGGCTATGGAAACCTTGTGGAGCTGCGCCCTCTGGCGGCGACGGAGCGCTACTGCAGGCAGAGTCAGACTGTTAAACAGAGCCATGGAACAATTCGCCCCCTCCATGACCCACGTGACTTCCGCATTCCATTCTTACAACGGCACTCTATGGAAGTGTCGCAACTCTCACTTTATATGGCTCTGGACTGACCCAGATCCATAAAGTGAACCAGGTCATTTTAGTGATTCATTAGACTGACACAGATCCATAAAGTGAACCGGGTTACTTTAGTGACTTCATTAGACTGATCCAGATCCATAAAGTGAACCGGGTTACTTTAGTGACTCATTAGACTGAACCAGATCCATAAAGTGAACCGGGTTACTTTAGTGACTCATTAGACTGACCCAGATCCATAAAGTGAACCGGGTTACTTTAGTGACTCATTAGACTGACCCAGATCCATAAAGTGAACCGGGTTACTTTAGTGACTCATTAGACTGACCCAGATCCATAAAGTGAACCGGGTTACTTTAGTGACTCATTAGACTGACCCAGATCCATAAAGTGAACCGGGTTACTTTAGTGACTCATTAGACTGACCCAGATCCATAAAGTGAACCGGGTTACTTTAGTGACTCATTAGACTGACCCAGATCCATAAAGTGAACCGGGTTACTTTAGTGACTCATTAGACTGACCCAGATCCATAAAGTGAACCAGGTTATTTTAGTGATTCATTAGACTGACACAGATTCATAAAGTTAACCGGGTTACTTTAGTGACTCATTAGACTGACACAGATCCATAAAGTGAACTGGGTTATTTTAGTGATTCATTAGACTGACCCAGATCCATAAAGTGAACCGGGTTACTTTAGTGACTCATTAGACTGACCCAGATCCATAAAGTGAACCGGGTTACTTTAGTGACTCATTAGACTGACCCAGATCCATAAAGTGAACCGGGTTATTTTAGTGATTCATTAGACTGACACAGATCCATAAAGTGAACCGGGTTATTTTAGTGACTCATTAGACTGACACAGATCCATAAAGTGAACCAGGTTATTTTAGTGACTCATTAGACTGACCCAGATCCATAAAGTGAACCGGGTTACTTTAGTGATTCATTAGACTGACCCAGATCCACAAAGTGAACCAGGTTATTTTAGTGACTCATTAGACTGACCCAGATCCATAAAGTGAACCGGGTTACTTTAGTGACTCATTAGAATGACCCAGATCCACAAAGTGAACCAGGTTATTTTAGTGACTCATTAGATTGACACAGATCCATAAAGTGAACCGGGTTACTTTAGTGACTCATTAGACTGAACCAGATTCATAAAATAAACCGGGTTACTTTAGTGACTTATAGTGCTGGACAATAATTCAATAACGATAAATATCGCGATATACTTTTATTCAATAACGATGATATGAAGTTTAAGCATATTTTCGATATTTCGATAGGATTTTACAACGTTTCATTGACGTTTTTCTGTTTCTGTTCGTGTTGAAGCGGCTGCTTCAACAACCCGCCCGGACAGAAAAAGCTGTGACACAAAACGTACGTGGTGACGTAGATGTTACGCAGCGCTCACTCCAGCAGCAGGCGTTAGCGGTATCAGGCTAAAAGCTAAGCTAGTCTCCAAAGCGCGTTGTTTTCTCTTCAAAACGAGTGCTCAGGACCGTCAGAATGTGACTGAACAAAGTTTCACAAGCGAAGAGAAAGAGACGACATCACTGATGAGAGGAAAGACTTATTCGTCGGTGTGGACGTAGTTCGGTTTTGTTAAACTGCAGGTCTCATCTGCAGCGAGTCCTACTCGGTTTCTTTATTTTTCAAAACGTGACGGAGTCGTTCTAACTAGCGGTGGAAACATCTAACTTGTTTAATCTGAAGAGTTTCCACTTGATATAACATGATGAGAGTCAGAAGATGAAGAGCAATAAAGTTTGAGCCAACGTTTCCCTGAAACTACGACGTAAACAAACAGCCCCAGCAGCGCTGCATGTTTTTTTTTCTTTTCAAAATGAAACAAATTCATCAGAAGTTTAAAAAAAAAACATTGAATGAAAATGTGCAGAAAGACGAAAATAGTGTT
>JBBPBX010100567.1:0-12340 GCA_038048925.1 Garcialebias charrua | reverse complement strand
CTGCCACAGAGGACATCTACAGGAACTTCCTGCCACAGAGGACATTACAGGAACTTCCTGTCACAGAGGACATTACAGGAACTTCCTGTCACAGAGGACATCTACAGGAACTTCCTGTCACAGAGGACATTACAGGAACTTCCTGTCACAGAGGACATTACAGGAACTTCCTGTCACAGAGGACATCTACAGGAACTTCCTGTCACAGAGGACATTACAGGAACTTCCTGTCACAGAGGACATTACAGGAACTTCCTGCCACAGAGGACATCTACAGGAACTTCCTGTCACAGAGGACATCTACAGGAACTTCCTGCCACAGAGGACATCTACAGGAACTTCCTGCCACAGAGGACATCTACAGGAACTTCCTGCCACAGAGGACATCTACAGGAACTTCCTGTCACAGAGGACATCTACAGGAACTTCCTGCCACAGAGGACATCTACAGGAACTTCCTGCCACAGAGGACATCTACAGGAACTTCCTGCCACAGAGGACATCTACAGGAACTTCCTGCCACAGAGGACATCTACAGGAACTTCCTGCCACAGAGGACATCTACAGGAACTTCCTGTCACAGAGGACATCTACAGGAACTTCCTGTCACAGAGGACATTACAGGAACTTCCTGCCACAGAGGACATTACAGGAACTTCCTGCCACAGAGGACATCTACAGGAACTTCCTGCCACAGAGGACATCTACAGGAACTTCCTGCCACAGAGGACATCTACAGGAACTTCCTGTCACAGAGGACATCTACAGGAACTTCCTGCCACAGAGGACATCTACAGGAACTTCCTGCCACAGAGGACATCTACAGGAACTTCCTGTCACAGAGGACATCTACAGGAACTTCCTGCCACAGAGGACATCTACAGGAACTTCCTGCCACAGAGGACATCTACAGGAACTTCCTGCCACAGAGGACATCTACAGGAACTTCCTGCCACAGAGGACATCTACAGGAACTTCCTGCCACAGAGGACATCTACAGGAACTTCCTGCCACAGAGGACATCTACAGGAACTTCCTGCCACAGAGGACATCTACAGGAACTTCCTGCCACAGAGGACATCTACAGGAACTTCCTGCCACAGAGGACATCTACAGGAACTTCCTGTCACAGAGGACATCTACAGGAACTTCCTGCCACAGAGGACATTACAGGAACTTCCTGTCACAGAGGACATCTACAGGAACTTCCTGTCACAGAGGACATCTACAGGAACTTCCTGCCACAGAGGACATCTACAGGAACTTCCTGCCACAGAGGACATCTACAGGAACTTCCTGTCACAGAGGACATTACAGGAACTTCCTGTCACAGAGGACATCTACAGGAACTTCCTGCCACAGAGGACATCTACAGGAACTTCCTGTCACAGAGGACATCTACAGGAACTTCCTGTCACAGAGGACATCTACAGGAACTTCCTGCCACAGAGGACATCTACAGGAACTTCCTGCCACAGAGGACATCTACAGGAACTTCCTGCCACAGAGGACATCTACAGGAACTTCCTGCCACAGAGGACATCTACAGGAACTTCCTGCCACAGAGGACATCTACAGGAACTTCCTGTCACAGAGGACATCTACAGGAACTTCCTGCCACAGAGGACATCTACAGGAACTTCCTGCCACAGAGGACATCTACAGGAACTTCCTGCCACAGAGGACATCTACAGGAACTTCCTGCCACAGAGGACATCTACAGGAACTTCCTGCCACAGAGGACATCTACAGGAACTTCCTGCCACAGAGGACATCTACAGGAACTTCCTGTCACAGAGGACATCTACAGGAACTTCCTGCCACAGAGGACATCTACAGGAACTTCCTGCCACAGAGGACATCTACAGGAACTTCCTGCCACAGAGGACATCTACAGGAACTTCCTGCCACAGAGGACATCTACAGGAACTTCCTGCCACAGAGGACATCTACAGGAACTTCCTGCCACAGAGGACATCTACAGGAACTTCCTGCCACAGAGGACATCTACAGGAACTTCCTGCCACAGAGGACATTACAGGAACTTCCTGTCACAGAGGACATCTACAGGAACTTCCTGCCACAGAGGACATCTACAGGAACTTCCTGCCACAGAGGACATCTACAGGAACTTCCTGTCACAGAGGACATCTACAGGAACTTCCTGCCACAGAGGACATACAGGAACTTCCTGTCACAGAGGACATCTACAGGAACTTCCTGCCACAGAGGACATCTACAGGAACTTCCTGCCACAGAGGACATCTACAGGAACTTCCTGCCACAGAGGACATCTACAGGAACTTCCTGCCACAGAGGACATCTACAGGAACTTCCTGCCACAGAGGACATTACAGGAACTTCCTGTCACAGAGGACATCTACAGGAACTTCCTGCCACAGAGGACATCTACAGGAACTTCCTGTCACAGAGGACATCTACAGGAACTTCCTGCCACAGAGGACATCTACAGGAACTTCCTGCCACAGAGGACATCTACAGGAACTTCCTGCCACAGAGGACATCTACAGGAACTTCCTGCCACAGAGGACATTACAGGAACTTCCTGCCACAGAGGACATCTACAGGAACTTCCTGCCACAGAGGACATTACAGGAACTTCCTGCCACAGAGGACATCTACAGGAACTTCCTGCCACAGAGGACATCTACAGGAACTTCCTGCCACAGAGGACATCTACAGGAACTTCCTGTCACAGAGGACATTACAGGAACTTCCTGCCACAGAGGACATCTACAGGAACTTCCTGCCACAGAGGACATTACAGGAACTTCCTGTCACAGAGGACATCTACAGGAACTTCCTGCCACAGAGGACATCTACAGGAACTTCCTGCCACAGAGGACATCTACAGGAACTTCCTGTCACAGAGGACATCTACAGGAACTTCCTGTCACAGAGGACATCTACAGGAACTTCCTGCCACAGAGGACATCTACAGGAACTTCCTGCCACAGAGGACATCTACAGGAACTTCCTGCCACAGAGGACATCTACAGGAACTTCCTGCCACAGAGGACATCTACAGGAACTTCCTGCCACAGAGGACATCTACAGGAACTTCCTGCCACAGAGGACATCTACAGGAACTTCCTGTCACAGAGGACATCTACAGGAACTTCCTGCCACAGAGGACATCTACAGGAACTTCCTGCCACAGAGGACATCTACAGGAACTTCCTGCCACAGAGGACATCTACAGGAACTTCCTGTCACAGAGGACATCTACAGGAACTTCCTGCCACAGAGGACATCTACAGGAACTTCCTGCCACAGAGGACATCTACAGGAACTTCCTGCCACAGAGGACATCTACAGGAACTTCCTGCCACAGAGGACATCTACAGGAACTTCCTGCCACAGAGGACATCTACAGGAACTTCCTGCCACAGAGGACATTACAGGAACTTCCTGCCACAGAGGACATCTACAGGAACTTCCTGCCACAGAGGACATCTACAGGAACTTCCTGCCACAGAGGACATCTACAGGAACTTCCTGTCACAGAGGACATCTACAGGAACTTCCTGCCACAGAGGACATCTACAGGAACTTCCTGCCACAGAGGACATCTACAGGAACTTCCTGCCACAGAGGACATCTACAGGAACTTCCTGCCACAGAGGACATCTACAGGAACTTCCTGCCACAGAGGACATCTACAGGAACTTCCTGCCACAGAGGACATCTACAGGAACTTCCTGCCACAGAGGACATCTACAGGAACTTCCTGCCACAGAGGACATTACAGGAACTTCCTGCCACAGAGGACATCTACAGGAACTTCCTGCCACAGAGGACATCTACAGGAACTTCCTGCCACAGAGGACATCTACAGGAACTTCCTGCCACAGAGGACATCTACAGGAACTTCCTGCCACAGAGGACATTACAGGAACTTCCTGTCACAGAGGACATCTACAGGAACTTCCTGCCACAGAGGACATCTACAGGAACTTCCTGCCACAGAGGACATCTACAGGAACTTCCTGCCACAGAGGACATCTACAGGAACTTCCTGCCACAGAGGACATCTACAGGAACTTCCTGCCACAGAGGACATCTACAGGAACTTCCTGCCACAGAGGACATTACAGGAACTTCCTGCCACAGAGGACATCTACAGGAACTTCCTGCCACAGAGGACATCTACAGGAACTTCCTGCCACAGAGGACATCTACAGGAACTTCCTGCCACAGAGGACATCTACAGGAACTTCCTGCCACAGAGGACATCTACAGGAACTTCCTGCCACAGAGGACATCTACAGGAACTTCCTGCCACAGAGGACATCTACAGGAACTTCCTGCCACAGAGGACATCTACAGGAACTTCCTGCCACAGAGGACATCTACAGGAACTTCCTGCCACAGAGGACATCTACAGGAACTTCCTGCCACAGAGGACATTACAGGAACTTCCTGCCACAGAGGACATCTACAGGAACTTCCTGCCACAGAGGACATCTACAGGAACTTCCTGCCACAGAGGACATCTACAGGAACTTCCTGCCACAGAGGACATTACAGGAACTTCCTGTCACAGAGGACATCTACAGGAACTTCCTGCCACAGAGGACATCTACAGGAACTTCCTGCCACAGAGGACATCTACAGGAACTTCCTGCCACAGAGGACATCTACAGGAACTTCCTGCCACAGAGGACATCTACAGGAACTTCCTGCCACAGAGGACATTACAGGAACTTCCTGTCACAGAGGACATCTACAGGAACTTCCTGCCACAGAGGACATCTACAGGAACTTCCTGCCACAGAGGACATCTACAGGAACTTCCTGCCACAGAGGACATCTACAGGAACTTCCTGCCACAGAGGACATCTACAGGAACTTCCTGCCACAGAGGACATCTACAGGAACTTCCTGCCACAGAGGACATCTACAGGAACTTCCTGTCACAGAGGACATCTACAGGAACTTCCTGCCACAGAGGACATCTACAGGAACTTCCTGCCACAGAGGACATTACAGGAACTTCCTGTCACAGAGGACATCTACAGGAACTTCCTGCCACAGAGGACATCTACAGGAACTTCCTGCCACAGAGGACATCTACAGGAACTTCCTGCCACAGAGGACATCTACAGGAACTTCCTGCCACAGAGGACATCTACAGGAACTTCCTGCCACAGAGGACATTACAGGAACTTCCTGTCACAGAGGACATCTACAGGAACTTCCTGCCACAGAGGACATCTACAGGAACTTCCTGCCACAGAGGACATCTACAGGAACTTCCTGTCACAGAGGACATCTACAGGAACTTCCTGCCACAGAGGACATCTACAGGAACTTCCTGTCACAGAGGACATCTACAGGAACTTCCTGCCACAGAGGACATCTACAGGAACTTCCTGCCACAGAGGACATCTACAGGAACTTCCTGCCACAGAGGACATCTACAGGAACTTCCTGCCACAGAGGACATCTACAGGAACTTCCTGCCACAGAGGACATCTACAGGAACTTCCTGCCACAGAGGACATCTACAGGAACTTCCTGCCACAGAGGACATCTACAGGAACTTCCTGCCACAGAGGACATCTACAGGAACTTCCTGCCACAGAGGACATCTACAGGAACTTCCTGTCACAGAGGACATCTACAGGAACTTCCTGCCACAGAGGACATCTACAGGAACTTCCTGCCACAGAGGACATCTACAGGAACTTCCTGCCACAGAGGACATCTACAGGAACTTCCTGCCACAGAGGACATCTACAGGAACTTCCTGCCACAGAGGACATCTACAGGAACTTCCTGTCACAGAGGACATCTACAGGAACTTCCTGTCACAGAGGACATCTACAGGAACTTCCTGCCACAGAGGACATCTACAGGAACTTCCTGCCACAGAGGACATCTACAGGAACTTCCTGCCACAGAGGACATCTACAGGAACTTCCTGCCACAGAGGACATCTACAGGAACTTCCTGCCACAGAGGACATCTACAGGAACTTCCTGCCACAGAGGACATCTACAGGAACTTCCTGCCACAGAGGACATCTACAGGAACTTCCTGTCACAGAGGACATCTACAGGAACTTCCTGCCACAGAGGACATCTACAGGAACTTCCTGCCACAGAGGACATTACAGGAACTTCCTGCCACAGAGGACATCTACAGGAACTTCCTGCCACAGAGGACATCTACAGGAACTTCCTGCCACAGAGGACATCTACAGGAACTTCCTGCCACAGAGGACATTACAGGAACTTCCTGTCACAGAGGACATCTACAGGAACTTCCTGCCACAGAGGACATCTACAGGAACTTCCTGCCACAGAGGACATCTACAGGAACTTCCTGTCACAGAGGACATCTACAGGAACTTCCTGTCACAGAGGACATCTACAGGAACTTCCTGCCACAGAGGACATCTACAGGAACTTCCTGCCACAGAGGACATCTACAGGAACTTCCTGTCACAGAGGACATTACAGGAACTTCCTGCCACAGAGGACATCTACAGGAACTTCCTGCCACAGAGGACATCTACAGGAACTTCCTGCCACAGAGGACATTACAGGAACTTCCTGCCACAGAGGACATCTACAGGAACTTCCTGCCACAGAGGACATCTACAGGAACTTCCTGTCACAGAGGACATCTACAGGAACTTCCTGTCACAGAGGACATCTACAGGAACTTCCTGCCACAGAGGACATCTACAGGAACTTCCTGTCACAGAGGACATCTACAGGAACTTCCTGCCACAGAGGACATCTACAGGAACTTCCTGCCACAGAGGACATCTACAGGAACTTCCTGCCACAGAGGACATCTACAGGAACTTCCTGCCACAGAGGACATCTACAGGAACTTCCTGCCACAGAGGACATCTACAGGAACTTCCTGCCACAGAGGACATCTACAGGAACTTCCTGCCACAGAGGACATCTACAGGAACTTCCTGCCACAGAGGACATCTACAGGAACTTCCTGCCACAGAGGACATCTACAGGAACTTCCTGCCACAGAGGACATCTACAGGAACTTCCTGTCCACAGAGGACATCTACAGGAACTTCCTGCCACAGAGGACATCTACAGGAACTTCCTGCCACAGAGGACATCTACAGGAACTTCCTGCCACAGAGGACATCTACAGGAACTTCCTGCCACAGAGGACATTACAGGAACTTCCTGCCACAGAGGACATCTACAGGAACTTCCTGCCACAGAGGACATCTACAGGAACTTCCTGCCACAGAGGACATTACAGGAACTTCCTGCCACAGAGGACATCTACAGGAACTTCCTGCCACAGAGGACATCTACAGGAACTTCCTGCCACAGAGGACATCTACAGGAACTTCCTGTCACAGAGGACATTACAGGAACTTCCTGCCACAGAGGACATCTACAGGAACTTCCTGCCACAGAGGACATCTACAGGAACTTCCTGCCACAGAGGACATCTACAGGAACTTCCTGCCACAGAGGACATCTACAGGAACTTCCTGCCACAGAGGACATTACAGGAACTTCCTGTCACAGAGGACATCTACAGGAACTTCCTGCCACAGAGGACATCTACAGGAACTTCCTGCCACAGAGGACATCTACAGGAACTTCCTGCCACAGAGGACATCTACAGGAACTTCCTGCCACAGAGGACATCTACAGGAACTTCCTGTCACAGAGGACATCTACAGGAACTTCCTGCCACAGAGGACATCTACAGGAACTTCCTGCCACAGAGGACATTACAGGAACTTCCTGCCACAGAGGACATCTACAGGAACTTCCTGCCACAGAGGACATCTACAGGAACTTCCTGCCACAGAGGACATCTACAGGAACTTCCTGCCACAGAGGACATCTACAGGAACTTCCTGCCACAGAGGACATCTACAGGAACTTCCTGCCACAGAGGACATCTACAGGAACTTCCTGCCACAGAGGACATTACAGGAACTTCCTGCCACAGAGGACATCTACAGGAACTTCCTGCCACAGAGGACATCTACAGGAACTTCCTGCCACAGAGGACATCTACAGGAACTTCCTGTCACAGAGGACATCTACAGGAACTTCCTGTCACAGAGGACATCTACAGGAACTTCCTGTCACAGAGGACATCTACAGGAACTTCCTGCCACAGAGGACATCTACAGGAACTTCCTGCCACAGAGGACATCTACAGGAACTTCCTGCCACAGAGGACATCTACAGGAACTTCCTGTCACAGAGGACATCTACAGGAACTTCCTGTCACAGAGGACATCTACAGGAACTTCCTGCCACAGAGGACATCTACAGGAACTTCCTGCCACAGAGGACATCTACAGGAACTTCCTGCCACAGAGGACATCTACAGGAACTTCCTGCCACAGAGGACATCTACAGGAACTTCCTGCCACAGAGGACATCTACAGGAACTTCCTGCCACAGAGGACATCTACAGGAACTTCCTGCCACAGAGGACATTACAGGAACTTCCTGCCACAGAGGACATCTACAGGAACTTCCTGCCACAGAGGACATTACAGGAACTTCCTGCCACAGAGGACATCTACAGGAACTTCCTGCCACAGAGGACATCTACAGGAACTTCCTGTCACAGAGGACATTACAGGAACTTCCTGTCACAGAGGACATCTACAGGAACTTCCTGCCACAGAGGACATCTACAGGAACTTCCTGCCACAGAGGACATTACAGGAACTTCCTGCCACAGAGGACATCTACAGGAACTTCCTGCCACAGAGGACATCTACAGGAACTTCCTGCCACAGAGGACATCTACAGGAACTTCCTGCCACAGAGGACATCTACAGGAACTTCCTGCCACAGAGGACATCTACAGGAACTTCCTGCCACAGAGGACATCTACAGGAACTTCCTGCCACAGAGGACATCTACAGGAACTTCCTGCCACAGAGGACATTACAGGAACTTCCTGCCACAGAGGACATCTACAGGAACTTCCTGCCACAGAGGACATCTACAGGAACTTCCTGTCACAGAGGACATTACAGGAACTTCCTGCCACAGAGGACATCTACAGGAACTTCCTGCCACAGAGGACATTACAGGAACTTCCTGCACAGAGGACATCTACAGGAACTTCCTGCCACAGAGGACATTACAGGAACTTCCTGTCACAGAGGACATCTACAGGAACTTCCTGCCACAGAGGACATCTACAGGAACTTCCTGCCACAGAGGACATCTACAGGAACTTCCTGTCACAGAGGACATCTACAGGAACTTCCTGTCACAGAGGACATCTACAGGAACTTCCTGCCACAGAGGACATCTACAGGAACTTCCTGCCACAGAGGACATCTACAGGAACTTCCTGCCACAGAGGACATCTACAGGAACTTCCTGCCACAGAGGACATCTACAGGAACTTCCTGCCACAGAGGACATCTACAGGAACTTCCTGCCACAGAGGACATTACAGGAACTTCCTGTCACAGAGGACATCTACAGGAACTTCCTGCCACAGAGGACATCTACAGGAACTTCCTGCCACAGAGGACATCTACAGGAACTTCCTGCCACAGAGGACATTACAGGAACTTCCTGCCACAGAGGACATCTACAGGAACTTCCTGCCACAGAGGACATCTACAGGAACTTCCTGCCACAGAGGACATCTACAGGAACTTCCTGCCACAGAGGACATCTACAGGAACTTCCTGCCACAGAGGACATTACAGGAACTTCCTGTCACAGAGGACATCTACAGGAACTTCCTGCCACAGAGGACATCTACAGGAACTTCCTGCCACAGAGGACATCTACAGGAACTTCCTGCCACAGAGGACATTACAGGAACTTCCTGCCACAGAGGACATTACAGGAACTTCCTGTCACAGAGGACATCTACAGGAACTTCCTGCCACAGAGGACATCTACAGGAACTTCCTGCCACAGAGGACATTACAGGAACTTCCTGTCACAGAGGACATCTACAGGAACTTCCTGCCACAGAGGACATCTACAGGAACTTCCTGCCACAGAGGACATCTACAGGAACTTCCTGTCACAGAGGACATCTACAGGAACTTCCTGCCACAGAGGACATCTACAGGAACTTCCTGCCACAGAGGACATCTACAGGAACTTCCTGCCACAGAGGACATCTACAGGAACTTCCTGCCACAGAGGACATCTACAGGAACTTCCTGCCACAGAGGACATCTACAGGAACTTCCTGCCACAGAGGACATCTACAGGAACTTCCTGCCACAGAGGACATTACAGGAACTTCCTGCCACAGAGGACATCTACAGGAACTTCCTGCCACAGAGGACATCTACAGGAACTTCCTGTCACAGAGGACATCTACAGGAACTTCCTGCCACAGAGGACATCTACAGGAACTTCCTGTCACAGAGGACATTACAGGAACTTCCTGCCACAGAGGACATCTACAGGAACTTCCTGCCACAGAGGACATCTACAGGAACTTCCTGCCACAGAGGACATCTACAGGAACTTCCTGCCACAGAGGACATCTACAGGAACTTCCTGCCACAGAGGACATCTACAGGAACTTCCTGTCACAGAGGACATCTACAGGAACTTCCTGTCACAGAGGACATTACAGGAACTTCCTGCCACAGAGGACATCTACAGGAACTTCCTGCCACAGAGGACATCTACAGGAACTTCCTGCCACAGAGGACATCTACAGGAACTTCCTGCCACAGAGGACATCTACAGGAACTTCCTGCCACAGAGGACATCTACAGGAACTTCCTGCCACAGAGGACATTACAGGAACTTCCTGTCACAGAGGACATCTACAGGAACTTCCTGCCACAGAGGACATCTACAGGAACTTCCTGCCACAGAGGACATCTACAGGAACTTCCTGCCACAGAGGACATCTACAGGAACTTCCTGCCACAGAGGACATCTACAGGAACTTCCTGCCACAGAGGACATCTACAGGAACTTCCTGCCACAGAGGACATCTACAGGAACTTCCTGTCACAGAGGACATCTACAGGAACTTCCTGCCACAGAGGACATCTACAGGAACTTCCTGCCACAGAGGACATCTACAGGAACTTCCTGCCACAGAGGACATTACAGGAACTTCCTGTCACAGAGGACATTACAGGAACTTCCTGCCACAGAGGACATCTACAGGAACTTCCTGCCACAGAGGACATCTACAGGAACTTCCTGCCACAGAGGACATCTACAGGAACTTCCTGCCACAGAGGACATCTACAGGAACTTCCTGTCACAGAGGACATCTACAGGAACTTCCTGCCACAGAGGACATCTACAGGAACTTCCTGTCACAGAGGACATTACAGGAACTTCCTGCCACAGAGGACATCTACAGGAACTTCCTGTCACAGAGGACATCTACAGGAACTTCCTGTCACAGAGGACATTACAGGAACTTCCTGTCACAGAGGACATTACAGGAACTTCCTGTCACAGAGGACATCTACAGGAACTTCCTGTCACAGAGGACATTACAGGAACTTCCTGTCACAGAGGACATCTACAGGAACTTCCTGTCACAGAGGACATCTACAGGAAGTGGTATCTGAAAAGGGCGGGGAAAATCATCAAGGACTCCAGCCACCCAGCACACAGACTCTTCAACCTCCTGCCCTCTGGGAGGCGCTACAGGAGCCTCCGGACTAAGACCACCAGGTACCAGAACAGCTTGTTCCCCACAGCTGTCACACTCCTCAACTCTGCCTCCTGACATGTAAACAACAACAACAACGGTCTGTATTCTCAAACACACAACAACAACACATGGACTGAAACACCACCACCTGCACCTTCATCTGTTAGACCACCACTTTACGTACTGCACACATACTCTACTACCTACTGTCCATAAATACTCACATACTTATGTATATATTTTTAAATAGTTTGTTTATACCCCTTCATATTTATAAGCTGTTCATAGTTTGTACACTCATAACCCGTATATTTTTACTTATAGCTAATTCAAAGCAACTTACTGTTTACTGTAATATATATACTGTACCTTTTTTTTTTTTTTTGCTAAGCACTTCTGGATGGATGCAAACTGCATTTTGTTGCTTTGTACTTGTAACATGTGCAATGACAATAAAGTTGAATTTGGTTCTATTCTATTCAAGCAGGAGGCTGAGGAGCATTCAGAGCAACCAGCAGGCTCAGAAACAGTTTCTTCTCTGCAGCTGTCAGACTGATGAACTCAAGCTGCACTTAATTCAGCTTCATCTTACATTTTTTTACTTTATTATACATATATATACATATATATATATATATACATATATATATATATATATATATATGTGTATATATATATA
>JBBPBX010100566.1:0-12340 GCA_038048925.1 Garcialebias charrua | reverse complement strand
CTCCTCTCCAGAACCCCTGAATAGACCTTACCAGGGAGGCTTAAGAGTGTGATCCCCCTATAGTTGGAACACACCCTACGGTCCCCCTTTTTGAATAGGGGAACCACCACCCCAGTCTGCCAATCCAAGGGAACTGCCCCCGATGTCCACGCGATATTGCAGAGTCGCGTAAGCCAACACAACCCCACAACATCCAGAGCCCTAAGGAACTCAGGACGAATCTCATCCACCCCCGGAGCCCTGCCACCGCGGAGCTTTTTAACCACCTCGGCGACCTCAGCACCAGAGATTGGAGAGCCCGACCCAAAGTCCCCAGGCTCCGCTTCCTCAGTGGAAGACGTGCCAGTAGGATTGAGGAGGTCTTCGAAGTATTCCGCCCACCGACTCACAACATCCCGAGTTGAGGTCAACAGCACGCCATCCCCACCATAAATGGTGTTGGTCGCGTACCGCTTTCCCCCCCTGAGACGCCGGATGGTGGACCAGAATCGCCTCGAAGCCGTACGGAAGTCATTCTCCATGGCCTCTCCGAACTCCTCCCACGCCCGAGTTTTTGCCTCAGCAACCACCCGAGCCGCATGCCGCTTGGACTGCCGGTACCTATCTGCTGCTTCCGGGGTCCCACAGGCCAAAAAGGCCCAATAGGACTCCTTCTTCAGCTTGACAGCATCCCTCACCGCCGGTGTCCACCACCGGGTTCGAGGGTTGCCACCACGACAGGCACCAACAACCTTGCGGCCACAACTCCGATAAGCTGCCTCGACAATAGAGGCGCGGAACATGGCCCACTCGGGCTCAATGTCCCCCGCCTCCCTCGGAACGTGTTCAAAGCTCTCCCGGAGGTGGGAGTTAAAGCTCCGTCTTATGGGAGACTCTGCCAGACGTTCCCAGCAGACCCTCACAATACGTTTGGGTCTGCCAGGTCTGACCGGCATCCTCCCCCACCATCGGAGCCAACTCACCACCAGGTAGTGGTCAGTTGACAGCTCCGCCCCTCTCTTCACCCGAGTGTCCAGGACATGCGGCCGCAGATCAGATGAGATGACAACAAAGTCGATCATCGAACTGCGACCTAGGGTGTCCTGGTGCCAAGAGCACATATGGACACCCTTATGCCTGAACATGGTGTTCGTTATGGACAATCCATGACGAGCACAGAAGTCCAACAACAGAACACCACTCGGGTTCAGATCAGGGGGGCCGTTCCTCCCAACCACACCCCTCCAGGTCTCACTGTCATTGCCCACGTGAGCGTTGAAGTCCCCCAGCAGAACAAGGGAGTCCCCAGGAGGCGCACCCTCCAATACCCCCTCCAAGGACTCCAAAAAGGGTGGGTAATCTGCGCTGCCGTTTGGCGCATAGGCACAAACAACAGTCAGAGCCCGTCCCCCCACACGTAGGCGAAGGGAGGCTACCCTCTCGTTCACCGGGGTGAACCCCAACGTACAGGCACCAAGATGGGGGCAACAAGTATGCCCACTCCTGCTCGGCGCCTCTCACCAGGGGCAACTCCAGAGTGGAAGAGTGTCCAACCCCTCTCAAGGAAACTGGTTCCAGAGCCATGCGTTGAGGTGAGTCCGACTATTTCTAGCCGGAACCTCTCAACCTCACACACTAGCTCAGGCTCCTTCCCCACCAGAGAGGTGACATTCCATGTCCCAATGGCCAGCTTCTGTAGCCGAGGATCAGACCGCCAGGGTCCCCGCCCTCGGCCACCACCCATTCCACAATGCACCCGACCCCTTTGGCCCCTCCCACAGGTGGTGAGCCCATGGGAAGGGGGACCCACGTCTCCTCTTCGGGCTGTGCCCGGCCGAGCTCCATGGGTAAAAGCCCGGCCACCAGGCGCTCGCCAACGTGCCCCTCCTCCGGGCCTGGCTCCAGAGTGGGGCCCCGGTGACCCGCGTCCGGGCGAGGGAACATTGTTTCCAGTGATTTGACTCATCATAAGGGGTCTTTGGGCTGCACTTTGTCTGGTCCCTCACCTAGGACCTGTCTGCCTTGGGTGACCCTACTAGGGCATGAAGCCCCTGACAGCATAGCTCCTAGGATCATTGGGACACTCAAACCCCTCCACCACGGTACAGGAATATGGTACAATATTCCTCTCCGCACACCAGGTCTCAAAAACACGCCATTTCCATGCATAAAGTGTCTGAGTGGACACAGCACGTACGCTCTGAATTGTATTTACCACATTGTTGGATAAACCAAAGTTGATCAGTTTGTTCCTCTCAGCGGCCAGGCCCACAACTGCCACAGGCTTGGTCGTGGGTGACAGATTTGCCCGTGGACTTGTGATAGAAGGTCTCTGTGAGTAGGCAGCTGCCACGGTGCTCCTGCTAACAGAGAGATTAGCTCTGCAAACCAGGGGCCTCATGTACAAAGACTTGCGTGGATTTCCCACTGAAAAGTGACGTACGGTCAAATCCAGAAAAGTGTGCACGCACAAAAAAATCCAGATTTATCAAACTGTGCGTACACCGGAATCCACGCACATTCCTTTTGTACATCACAATTAACGTGGAACTGAGCGCACGTGAGACACCTCCCCTGACACGCCTTCATTTACATATGTTAAACAGATGCAAATTACTTCCTGCATGTGTGAAGGACATGTTTGTTTGATCCCTGCGCGATCAGAAATGATTTCTAGATTCAGGAAAATAATGAATTTAATATAATATGAGTGAGGAAAATAATCCTAAGTAAGAATAGTAATAAAATGTGTTCATCACGCAAAGAACGAGTGATTGTGTGTCGGTATTTGTGTGTGCGCTCACCCTGCTTTGGTGCGCACCCGGCACATCCATTCATTCTGAGTGAAAATATTAACTTTGCGCACGAGTTTATTACCATAATTACTGTAAACACAGAGGAACTTAGATGTTTGGTTGAACATAGATCTTTGTTTATTTAATAGATGATATGAAGAAACGGGTCTGTGCGTCTCAGTGGAGAGTTTTCATGACATGACGTGATGTTGGAGTCTCCAAACGCTGCGCGCCCCGCAGCCTTGTGCGCATCTGTTTGTCTGTGAAGCTTTTACTCTCCTACAAGTTATATATGGTGTACTTTCACGTGTCATCTTGGAGAAATCTACAATAAACGCAGATTTTCCACTGCCGTGTAACACCGGTGAGGGTGCGCGCGCGCTCCAAGGCGTGACACTCAGCCTTTGGAATCAGATGGATGAGACATGAATCGGCTTTGTGTGGACTGGACAGCCCTGATCGGCCTGCAGCTCCCTCAGGAAAGCTCAGGAACAGTTTGATCGCTGCTTCTGCACGCGTTGTGCGGTTCCTGCGTTGTGCTCCAGAGCGCAGTGCCAAAATGAAAAAGGATTATTCCTGAAAACGGCTGATAAGCCATATCATAGATCAGAAAATTATATCTGTTTATAAATAAATGATCTGCGTGTTACACTATGTATTATATCCTCCAGTAAGGCTGAATCCGTTCCTGTTAAATGTATTTTTTGCACAACTTTGCGCGTCCTTTATTTGCGTCCATGTGGATGTAATAATTGTTATCATGTGTGTTTGGTGGGAATATTAATCATTTTCACATCATGAACAGTTAATAATAATAATAATAATAATAATAATAATGAATTCAATTTATAACGCACTTTTCATTAATGAAAATCTCAAAGTGCTACAAGGTGCAACAGAATTAAATGTCAATAAAACAAATAATAAAACAATTAAAATCAACAACAGTATCAGCTAAGATCAAAAGTAGAATCATGAGGAGTATAGTATGCTCGGTTGAAAAGAAAGGTCTTCAAGCCGCTCTTAAAGTCAACCACAGACTGTGGGGCTTCAGTTTCTCTGAATCACCTGTAAGTGTCGCCAAAGGAACAAGAACCACAGAAACGTGCGTACGCCTGCTCGGGAGCTTGCGTGGAAATGTACCTGGATGCGCATATATTCACGTTCAGTTCAGTTTTGATACATACGGGGTTTTGCGTGGATAGTGACGTAAGCAAGTTTTTTGTGCTCACGCACGGTTGATACATGAGGCCCCAGGTCTTCTTTGGCCACCTAGGTGCCACCAGGATCAGAGAGAGCCCCCCCCCCTTGTGCACACGCTCCAGCATTGGCTGAATTAGTGCCACAGGGGGGAAGGCATAATAGAGCTTTGACGCCGGCCACTCGTGGGCGAACGTGTCTGACTCAAGAGATGTGTTCACCAATACTCGGGGCAGCACCCTGCCCAGCTGGACGCCTTTGCTCTTCATGGAGGTGTCCCTCCATGGCTGCAGAGCCTCCATGCAGGCTGAATCCACTGACATCATTTGTACCGGGGTGGTGGGGCCTCGCTGCTGCCTGCTTACCCAAATCTGGAAAGCCCGCATTTTCAGCAAACCGAGGTGAAAAGCGACAAGCCCTGCTGCCATGAGGCCCAGAAGACGCTGGCAACATTTTAAAGTCACAGTACTGCCCAGTCTGAACAGAGCCAAGCAGTGCTGCAGGTCTGAGACTCTTTTCTCTGACAACCTCGCTCTGTACAGAACAGAGTTCAACTCCAGACCAAGGAAAATAATTTGTTGTGACGGGGATAAGTGACTTTTTGCTGAATTTATCACAAAAACTAGAGATTTTAGGTATAAGATCATACGCTCTGTGTGTAATTTCACCTGTTCTCTGGAGCTCCCCAGAATCAGAACGTCGTCTATGTAATCCAGCGCTCGGACGCCCTGAGCCCTCATGGGTGACAGCGCCGCCTCCAGGCCTTTTGTAAATACGCAGGGGGCTGTGCTGAGGCCGAAAGGCAAAGCCTGGAACTCGTATGCGGCGTCCTCGAAGGCGAAGCGTAGGAACTTCCGGTGGCTCGGCTGGATGCTGACGTGCAGATAAGCATCTTTCAGATCCACACTGCAGAACCAGTTTCCCGGGCGCACGGACTGGATCACTTGTCTCAGCGTCAACATTTTGAATTTGTAAGATCTGAGTCGCCTGTTCAAACGTCTTAGATCCAAAATAGGTCTGAGAGCGCCCACTCTCTTCGGAACGACGAAGTACTTGCTGTACAGTCCCCTGTTCTCATCCTGAGGGGGAACAACTTTCACTGCACCCTTGGTTAAAAGCGAGCTGATTTCTTCTCTCAGCGTCTGGGCGCAAGCAGCGCATATCGATGACGTAACCACCTCGGAAAAGGGTTGTTGACGTCTGCAGAACTACAATTTGTATCCCTGAACTACAACTTCCATCACCCATCGCGAGGGTTCGCAAGCTGCCCACGCTCTCGCGTGAGCAGCGAGCCTGGAAGGCATATGAAGTTGACTCAGGAGGGAGGGGGAGTGAGCGTCACAACATGCTCGCTGTGTGATAGGGAGCTTGATTCCACTTGAGGGCCTGTGTTGCCCTCTAGTGGACATCATGTTAATGGCGGACGTTCCACATAATGTGGACTCCTAATGCCCAGTTTTTTTCTCGGTCTTATTAGAGGGGAGTCGACAGACCGTGCTGAACGACTGTGTGACCCCTTTATAGACTTTGGTTTCGTGAAAAGGTGGTGTTCTCGTGCTGATTCGTGAAGCAGGACACTTTTCACCTTTTGAGCTTTTATTGTCTGAAAACAATAATTGTTCTTTATTACACACATGGGAAAAAGTGTTTTGTGCATTGTTGAACAAACATGACCAGTCAGTCTGGGCTTTTTGACTGCAGTCTGTGGTAAACAACAGTCGGCTCTTCTTTTTCCACTGGGGTGAAGAGGCCTGGATTGTGTCAGAAGCAGCTGAGAAGTTAGGCTAACTTCTGCTTCCTGTCTCTGCTTGTGGACGTTGCCCTAGACTGTCCAGTCTGTCCAGCTTTTCTGGGGACGAACCTGTTCTTGGACCAGGCCTGACCCTGCGGTGCGCGGCCACGTGGCTCTGAGGTGGTCAGAGCTCTTTGCTCACCGGAGTCCAGGGTTTGCCTATTCTGAGCAGGTCTGTGAGAAAGCGAGTGCTGTCTCTGTGGCGCGTTCCTGTGCCCACTGGAGTCCCTCTGGTGTGAAAATTGCTTTCTGGGCAAACCTTCAGGCAAGGCCTCTTCCTGCTTACGCCTCTGGTCACAGCGGTGCTGAATTTTCTCCAGAGCGCCTCCAAACAGTCCTGAGGGCTCCACCGCTTGGTGGAGGAATGCGGAGCGTTGGCTCTCGGGCAGCTCTGTCAACGTGAGCCACTGATGCATCTGGGCCACCACCAACTCAGCCATGGCTTTACCTTGTGCAATTGCTTTTGCACACGTCAGGCGGAGGATGAAGTCAGCTCAGCTGTCCTGCGTGTTTCCTCCAGCGCGTCAGCCGCCTGCTTTTTGGAGGTCGACTGCTGGAGCTCTTGCAACTTCTCAGCCTGATAGGCCTGGAGCATGGATGCCATCTTGAGGGCACGTGCAACGAGGCCTTGGGCCCGGTAGCTCTTCTCCTGCTGGAGCGCTGTCGTGCGGCACTGTTTGCTCGGGAGCGTTGGTTTAGAGCTGGAAGTTTTTGGCGCCAAATACGCTGCCAGAGTTTCGTCCATCAGCGGCATGTGGGCCAGGCTTGCTGCCTCCATGTTTTCGACGTCCAGGAACTGGGCTAAAAGTAGGGAGAGTGGAGCCTTCGGGGCCGCCCATGAGCGGGTCAGCTCGGTCAGAAAGTCCGGGAACAAAGGCATCTTGTGTCTCGCCGGGACCTGCTGCCTTCCCAGAAAGTAGCTGCTTGCCAGTCTGGTTTGTTGTTGGCGAGGTGGGGGTTCGGGCCAGTTCACCTTCAGAGTCTCAGCCGCCCTGCGGGACAATTCGAGCAAGGCCGTGGAGGAGCCGTCCGCTTCGCTCTGAGCAGGTGTCACTCCCTGGGAGAAGTCCACAGAGACTCTGTCGTCTCCCTGTTCGTTGTCCCCATCTGACATGTTGCATGAGGCCGCGAGAGACCCTTCATCTGACTGAAGGAGTTCACGTGAGTCGAAGTTAGGCTGGGTCGAGCTGTCCCCCATCTCCTTGTCGAGGTTCATTCTGCTCCCCCAGGTCCGGGCCGAGGTGCCCTCCATCGCGTCGGCCTCGAGCTCAGCTGAGGGCCTGAGCGGTTTGGGTGGGAGCGGGTCCTTCGTCGCGCCAACTCTCTCCATAGTTCTGGCCACGAACTCCACGCGCCTCTCGCTCACAGACAGACGGAGCTGGCTGCAGTGTGTGCACGCGTCTGGGTTAGTTTGGGCAGCATTAGTGTGAACCATACCCAGGCACACGGGGCAGGCCTCGTGGGTATCCGAAGCAGGGATGACGAATCAGCAGTTGTTCGGGCAGGGCCGTGACCCGGGACTAGCCGGTCCTGTAGCCTTGCCCGAGTGCTTTGTCTTCCTCTTCGCTTTCTCAGGAGCCATGGTGGTGGAAGGCGTCGAATGTTAGTCGTGCTGTTTGACGAAGGCGCCTCTGTTAGGCGGAGCTAACAAGTTAGACGGAGCTAACAACGAGAACGCGCGGCAAAGTAGCAGGAGCTAGCAAGCCGTGAACAGCAGTTCTTCTGGTGCTTAGTTATCCAACTATGCAGTTCGCAGGATGGTGCTCTCTCGTGACGCCTTGGGTAGGGAGTGCGCTCACCTCCGGTCAGGCAGTTTAGCCAGAGAGAAAATCCCACGAAGATTCAGCTTCAAGCGAATGGTGAAGTGCGCAAAAGAGGTCGAACGTGAGGCGTACTCCGTCTTTATACCAGAGGGGCGTGGCCTCTGGAGACGTAGACGCCTCACTTGCCTTAAAAGGCGTGATTGTAATGCTTCAGGTGAACCGTGCGGTGGCCTACTTCCCATATATAATGTGTTGCACTGCAGTGACCTGACAGAAGGGGAACTATGATTAGCGAAAGGCAAGCTAAAAGTATCAAACAGCTGGGCTGGATAAAAGTAGCAAAATACTAGCTAAAACTATGTTTATCTAAAGGCAAGTTAAAATTTGCAAAAGGTTGGGCTAGCTAGAAGCTAAAAGGATAGCTAAAAGTAGCAAAAAGCTAGCTGAATGCTAAAAGTTGCAAAACAATAACTAAAAACTAGGGGTGCACCGATTGCAGTTTTTTGGCCGATCACCGATTTCTACAAAGTCTGACCTGCCGATTCCGATTTTGGCCGATACCGATTTAGTTTTATAAGCAACACTGTTAGATGTTGTAAGGTCACAGTGCGCCTTCGAATTTCAATCTTATTTTGTTGAAAAACAGATCCTTGAACAATATTCTAGAAACAACACAAACTTGTTTTAACTGGTCACAAGGTAGTGCTCTGAAATATAAATGAAGTTTAGACAATTGTTGTTAAAGGGGACCTCAGATGTATTTTTTAAATTTTTATGGTATTTCTGTGGGATATCCAGACCCTATTCCTTCAATTTAATGCACAAAATAATTATTAGATAATCAATTATACCCTTTTTAATTCTGCCATTTTTAACTTTCGTTTTGAACGACCGGTTTCTGATAGAAGTTCTGAAGTCCACGCCCTTCAACGATCTGTTTACGCCCTCTGTAACAGCCAGTATCTGTAATGTGTTGTTGTTTTAAAATTAGCTCTTTTTTTATTACTCATTTGACTTACTGTTAGTGCTAGCTTAAGATAACTTACCGAAACCCGTCTGAGCGCGCCGCAATTTGCTGCTCCTTTTAGCATGAGACCACCCGAATCCGATGCTAATGTTAGCTTGTTCCTCTTCCGGTGTTCGCCAGCTCCGCTCGTTGCACGCGGAGATTTTGGGAGTTATCGCTGTTCCAGTCAAGACAACACAAAGTTCACCAAGTGTCTCCCGTAAATTAATCCGTAAGGAGAAGGTCCTCGCTGCTGCAAGGCTGCAACGAGGCTGTACAATTGAAGCTCCGCTCCATCCGCCAGAAGCAGTGTCCCGTTGCCGCCGGTCCCTATGCCGGGAGTCCGCTCGTTTAATTTTTGCCGGCTGCGCGTTGGGAGCGATCGCAAATACACTAAAAATTGAACTAAAACATAAAAATAACAATTATACTTTATTTATAAAGCCATTTAAAAAAAACACAGCTGCAACAAAGTGCTGTACACATGAAATTAAGAACATATAAACAAAAGATGAGATGAAATCATGAAAAACAACAGTCATGTGTTTAATACAGAAGTGGGTTGAGCCTAACCAGGGGTTGCTAGGTGAGGGGCTGGACTCAGGTTTGAGGTGATTGGCTACGGCTTGTGACGTCAATAACTGCAGGAAGTGTGAATCCAGGTGTATTTATCAAAAATAAATAAATCTACTTAGAGTAAATAAACCACTGGGTGCATTTTTTTGGCACAAGGACTGTTTTTTTATGAAGTAAATACCCAAAGTTGAGTAAAAAAAACATTAAAAAGTGAATTTTGCATCTGTGGTCCCCTTTAAAACTAAAGAAATCTGTAAAATCGGTTTCTCATGCAAGCATTGGCCGATTTCCAAAAATTAAGGAAATTGGGGCCGATAAATCGGCCGGCCGATTTATCAGTGCACCCCTAATAAAAACTATGATTAGCAAAAGGCAAGCTAAAAGTATCAAACGGCTGGGTTAGCTAGAAGCTAAAAGAAGCAAAACACAGCTACAAACTACGATTAACGAAAGTCAAACAAAGTTTTAAAAAACTGGAGTAGCTAGTAGCTAAAAGTTGCAAAAGGATAGATAAAAGTAGCAAAAAGCTAACTGCATGCTAAAAGTAGCAAGATGCTACCTATAAGTAGCAGTGGACAACAATCTAAAGGCTAGCTAAAAGTAACAAACCATAGCTAAGTAGCCTATAGCAATAGGCAATTGTAGCAGCTAAAAATTAAAAGTAGTACAAAAAAAAGCAAATAAGCAAAGAGAACAACATTTTTGGATGAATTCAATATATCTGAAAAAATATTTGTAAGTGAAGTGAAATGTTTAGAAAAGTGTAAAAGTTACAAACACAAAAGGTTAAAACACTCTCCTGAATGAGATGAACATTTTCATTTATAGCACAGTTGCAAAAATTGTATGGAAAAACAACATCGGTGTAAAATCATCATAGATTCACAGCTCTTGTCAGTTATATTAGTAGAAAATGATAAAATGATACAACACAAGCTTGAACATTATAATTTTTATTTACCCGCCTACTAGGAAGATGACAAACATTAAAAACAAAGTTAGAATCGTGAAATAAAACAAGCAAATTGTTCCATTTGCCAAGTTTTACTAAACTACTGTAGAATGTTAAACTGTAAAAACCAAACACTAAACTTTAAATCTACGTTTTCTATAAATAGTTCAACATCCTCTTTATTTCATATTTATCACCACTGGGGCTCTCATTTGTGTTTAACCTTTTAAAAAGCAGAGGAGAAAATAAAAACAAATGTTAATTATAATGACTGAACCTCAGCCCTTTTATAAATCGACCCACCCAGCTGGAGGAGGACACCCCCACCCCTCCACCCATGGAGGAGGACACCCCCACCCCTCCACCCAGGCCGGGAATCCGGGTTCTGGTTGAGGACAGGAGGGATGCTGAGACCATCAGAGCAGGGAGTTGCTGATCAATAAAAACATAAATTGGCGCTGGCTGCTGGTTCTTTCCTGCCCGGAGGAGAAGCGCAGACCCGGCGGAGCGGGGTTGCAGACGCGCTGACGCCCGGCTGCGGCGCTTTCAGCTCGGATGGCGCTCCGAACCGGAGCCGGTGAAGAAGGACGATAAATCCGGGAGAAGGGAGAGAGAGAGCAACAGGCCAGATAGATCCGGTTGAAAGAAACGAGCAGCATGCTCTGATCCGAGAGCCGACGAGCAGCCGCGGCAGGCGGGATGAAGGCTCCGAGGAGACCCCGGAGGAGGCTGCTCCTCCCCCAGCTCCTCACCGGAGGAGCGGCGCTGCTCACCGCTGCCTGCATCTGTCACTTCGGCCAACTCACAGGTGAAAATAAACAGAATCAGGCTGCAACCTTAAGGAGTATTCAAGTAGAACAATGCAACACATCTTTAAAATTCACAATTATTTAGAAAAAAGATTTTAAATCAAATGTTTTGTCTTTGCAGGCTCTGTGGGTCACAGCATGTCTTTATCCAGGAGAGAGCTCATCCTGCAAACAGAAGAGAACCAGACAGACACCGGATCTGGTGAGACTCAGACTCTTTATTCGCTTAAAACACACACACACACACATTTAGTTATGAAATTGAATATAATCACTAACGGCAGAATGTGTTGATCTTAATGACATCTTATCTTTATTAATTATTCATTTTGGTGCCTCGGTGCATTGATGTTCCTCCCCGGTCCACTTCATTTTCTCATACTCAAACATCTAGATCTTTAAACACAGCCAGGCCTTTGAGGGACCCGGTTGCTAGGAAACAGGATGCTGAATTTGGGGTTGGATGCTGCGTGCATCCGCAAAGGTTCAAAGTACGCCGTCGCAATGACCTGCTGATTAACAAGCTCTCATCGACATGCACATCTCATCTGGTGCACCTTGGTTGTTTGAAAAACTGAAATTAGCAGTGATAGGTTATAATCTCACTCTGAGATTTTTTTTAACCAGAAATGCACTATAAAAAACAATAAATAAAATCCAAATACTGTATGTGACCTGTCACATCAAACTGAGGATTAAGTTGCCAAGTGGACTGTAGAGGTTGAAAAATTCACGATTAATTGGAAATTTTCAAATTATGACGACTATCATCTACAGATTCCTTTGATGAAATGTCTGAAAAATAATCCTGAGGAAGAATACGGTACTTGGAAGCACTTTTATGTTACACTGCTACAACTAATGATGCTTGTACTGCACTGTAGCTGGGAAATCCCAATATCAAAGTAAGATTTGAGGTTTCAAAAAGCCTCATTACGATATGGAAAATGTAGGATTCAGATTATTTATTAATAGGGTAATCCAGAGGAGAAAGTAAACCAAGCCACATCTCTGGAAATACTCATGATATCTGGAAGATCTAATTAAATTTCTCTGTAGATTCTAAAAGAAAAAAGTATTTTTTATATGTTTATTTTGTTCTTTATACCCAGTCTCTCTCAGCGTCACCATTTAATAATCTGTTAAGACATTTCCAGAACAAATTATTTGTACTTTTATAATCTTTTTTCTCCTTTCCAGCTATTTTCTGATGCGTTGGTTGTCAGTGGCAACTGAAAATAAAGATTAGTGACTTTTAAATAGTTGTTCTTCTTCTGGAAATGTTGGCTTTTTGTTCCTAAATAAAAAGTTTTTATTTTCTAGTGGGGCTGACACCTGAATTTCATTTTACACCACGGTGTTTATTGATCATAATGCTCAAACTGCACATTTTGGCCTCTCTTCATAATTGTGCTCGTTTTCATTTACTTTTTATGAAAGGGATATTTTAATCCTCATCTTCCGTGAG
>JBBPBX010100565.1:0-12340 GCA_038048925.1 Garcialebias charrua | reverse complement strand
GATGTCAAAGTAGCAAAACAGACCGATTATAAGGCAGATGTAGAAAATCAAAAACAGGAACATGTCTGCATTGCTTCCTGCCAGGATTCCAACAGATTCTTAAAACCGTTTAAAGAAGTCAAGGTCGAGAGCTTTTTTGCAAGATATTCCAGGAGCAGAGTAGGAGAAGGCCCTTTTGCCAAGTTCAGTTCTCACTGATGGAACACTGCAGGTAATCATGTCCTGAGAGCGCACGCTGTAGCTGCACTCACGCAGAGTGAAGCATGAAGCACATGATCAGAAATAGGCCTCACTATTGTGATGCACAATCATTATGATCACAATACTGAAATATGTATAATTTATACAGTGTTGAGAGTATGAATTGTGGGATTGTATAAAACATATAGTTACTGGTATATCACAATTCTTTGTCTCTTTCTGAATTGCATCCAAATGGCACCCTGTAGACCTGCTTCATCCTCAGATTATTTCTGTGCAAGACACGGTCTAGCATGTATAAGCTTACCCTATGAATATTCTGAAACATCTCATTGTTTTCTTTTTTTTTTTTTTTTTGTATTTACCACAATGTTATGGCATTATTTTCCAGGACCATGTTAATGATTTCAGTTTCCTGTTCAGGAGACAGAAGATGTTCCTGTCCACATTGTGTTGGTATACTTTCAGTTTCGCAATGCAAATAGTAAAATACTGAAAATACTAGAAATACAAAGTAGGAATATATTTCCCAAATACTTGAAATACACTATATTTTTATAGTCTTACAGAACAGTCCACTGTATACTCAATGTCTGAGTACTGGATTGAAATGCAGTACTGCAGTTTTCTAGTGTGAGATTAGGTTTTTTTTTTTTTTTTTTTTTTTTACCTATTCTCATTTTGGAAAATATGGGTGGATGCTACAGTGTACCTGCTCAAACTTGGATGTACTCTTTGCCTTGTAGCCTCCCTCATTATTAGACCTTGGATGACATGGTCAGTCGAATCCCATCAGTTATTACAGTCCTTTGCCTTCCTGTCCTTCTCTCATTCCTCTGGCCCTGGCTCTGCCTCTGTTTCCAATGCTTGCATTGCCCGCTTGATTGTCTTTGTGAGTTGATGTCCGCTGCTTTACTTCTTAGAATAGATTGACTATTTGAATATTTGCATGCCCCAGATCAAAGCAAAGATGAGTGTCTCCGTGGATTTTTCTCCAAAACTCCCCAAGTTCTCTCTGTGACAGAGTCAGTTCCAGGCCTTTATCCATCCATCCATCCATCCATCCATTTTCTTCCGCTTATCCGGGGTCGGGTCGCGGGGGTAGCAGCCTAAGTAGGGAGGCCCAGACTTCCCTCTCCCCAGCCACTTGGAGCAGCTCCTCTGGGGGAATCCCAAGGCGTTCCCAGGCGTTTAGTTGATCATAAATGAAATTCAATCCTACATGGTGTTTTAGATACAACAAGGTGTTTTGACTGTCCATACTGTGAAAATAGTCGTTAAAAATAATCAAATACATGTATGAAAAATAAATTGTATTAAATTACTGAATGAGCTGAAAGCATGTAGCCTTGTAATCCCGAGGTTGTGGGTTCAAGCCCAGATTGTGTCTGTCAGGAATGGTATCCGGCATAAAACAAATGGCCAAATCTGTCCTGTGACTTTGCTCGCTGTTGTGACCCTTGAAGAAGGGAGCAGCCGAAAGAAACTTACTGAGCAAAATAATCATTTTAAGAAAGAAAAAAAAAAGATATTTCCTCAGGTCCTCCAAAACATCCAACAACTGGTCTCCGCAGGTCCTCCAAAAACCCTAAATGGTCTCTTCAGGTCTTCCAAAATCTCCATCTCCTCAGGTCGTGCAGTCTGTTCTTAATGCTTAGAGGAAACTCGGAACTGGAACAACTATAAACAGACGTGTTTATGCCGTAAAATTCAAAATGACCTTATTTTACTTTAAAAAAAATGTAACGGTTTGTTGTTATGTTACACTGTTTAACATTTAATCAGGCAAGTACCTCATATCTCTTCCAAGTGAAGCCTTGCATGAAGACAGCCTAAACATGCATGTTTTGGACATTACCAATAGAAATGAGTATTCAAATCATTGCATTCTGTTTTTATTTGCATTTTACACAACACGTTTTTTGGGGGCGGGAGTGGTGGCGCAGAGGTTAGAGATGGTGGGCCTGTGATCAGAAGATCAAAAAATGTGGGTGGAAAAGGTGAAACACCCACACCTGCCTCCACCCTCATTCACCCCACTCTGGGCCCCTGAGCAAGGCCCAACCCCCACCATCTGCTCCAGGTCTCTCTTGAAAATGAGTTCTCGTGGCTCAATGAAACCTGAGACCTGGATAAATAAAAGGTAAAAGAAAAAAAAAAAGTTTTCAGAACATGAATAAAAAAATGCCATCTGATAAAGGACAACCTTTCATTCAACCTTTATTTAGTCAGGTAAATCTTATTGAACCTCATGGGCTCATTTACCAAAGCGACCTGCTAAAACTAAAGAACGATGAACAGCAATGGTAGAATTTCCTTAAACAATAAACAAACAATAAACAATAGAAAACAAAAAAGAGAAAAAAACAAAAGAAAGAAATACTTTTTTTTTGTTAACAAAGTATCAAAAAACTAGCAAAACATAAGGTGTATAACCTGCTTAACTGTGGTACAAAATAATAGACTTCTTAAATTATGGAGACTTGTTTCATTTGATTATAAACAGAAATACAGATGTTTTATTATAATTAAATTAATTACACTAGCACTTTGCTTTTTAAAGTGAGTCTTAGATAATTGATTAAAACATTTTTACATTTTACATCACATATTTTCCGTACACATTACTTCTTCTACTGTACTTTTTTTTTTTTAAGCTTTAAATTTTAGAGATTTATTTTTTTAGGTTGGCACTTCTGAGTTTTTTCTTCTTCTAATCTTTATAACTTTACATCAATACAACAATTTAGAATAAACACACATTGAACATACAAAAAAGAAGAAGAAAGGAAGCAAACAAAAAATAAAATAAAAAATAAAACAAAAATACAGAGATAAATAAAATGTAAAATTTAAATGTAAATTAAAACTAAAATGTAAAATAAAATGTAAATTGTAAAATGCGAGTTAAATTGTATTAATTACAGATATTTTTTGTTTTAATAGCCTTTTTGTTATTTTTAGTTTTACGTCCATTACAAAGAGATCAAAAAAGGGTTTCCAATGCATTATTTTAGAACATTTTCAAAATACAGAAGGAAACTTTTTTTTTTTTTACATAAAAAAACAAGTACAAAAAAAAACCCTTACAATGTCAAACCTGGCTCGAGACTTAAGGCATGCATAGCACAAAAGAGAATAAAGGCACATAAACAAAAACAAATATGTGTTTTGGGCAGCTTACAACAGAAATTCGTTACAGATTGTTTTTAAAGCTTTTGCATTAGTACAATACTTTAAAGTAGATAAGTAAGAGGAAATATAATTAGAAAACACTATAAATCTAAAATTATACTGTTTGGTTTTTTTTGTCCAAAAATTCAAGTAAGAAAGTTTTTGTTGTAAATTTAATACTACTCTTAGCCAAATTTTACATCCACAGCTGTAAATTCAGAAGGAAACTACTTTTTTTTTGTACAGCACGTGACGTCAGAGAGGCTAGTATAGCAATGCATTGTGGGTAGACATAAAATGCAGGGGCTTGTCTGCCAGTAAAAATCGCAGTCAGCAGGGCGGAGGCTCTTCTTCAACCAATCAGAGAGCAGAGAAGATGTTAAGGGCGGAGCCTGTGGACCACGCGTCCTTCCATAAATGAAGGAATAACAAAGCAGTTTTCCCGATAAAACCTGCCTTTCTAAACACAGTTTAACTCCACAGACACACGGTAAGCACCGACTCCATGATGACTTATGTTCTTCTCTGTGTTTACGGTCATTACTGCAGCCGGTGTGAACAGAAAATATGGAGGTTTTTGCTGCTAGCGTGCTGCTTTTGTTCATGTTGCTCCGTTTATTGTCAAATAAAACTGCATGAATCTCCCTCAGTTTACATACCTGACTGCCATGGCTGCTGCTTGTATGTTAAAGGCTAAAAAGTCATTTTGTTTCAAATTCCCATTATTTAAGATGTAGCAGCGTCACACCTGCCGGTTTTGCACATCTTCACCAGATGAGGTCAAGGTTCATTAGGCTGCAAATAGTCAGCTGAAGATGCTATCAATATGTCTAAATGTTTGAACATGATGTTTTTCCTGCAGTCCGTGAGCCATCATGTCTGATAAGAAGGCAGTGATCAAGAATGCAGACATGTCTGATGAAATGCAGCAGGATGCAGTGGACTGTGCCATGCAGGCCATGGAGAAGTACAACATCGAGAAGGACATCGCTGCTTACGTCAAAAAGGTTTGTAGCACCCCGTAAGCAAAATTAACTCATCTGAGGGCTTCTGGTTCACTCGTCTGTTTTTGAAGGAGTTCGACAAGAAGTACAACCCCACATGGCACTGCATCGTCGGGAGGAACTTTGGCAGCTACGTGACTCATGAAACCAAACATTTCATCTACTTCTACCTGGGTCAGGTGGCCATTCTCCTGTTCAAGTCCGGCTGAAGCCTCCGCCTGTGCCGCATTGTGAATCTTGACACCGCCTTTCTGCAGACATGCCTACCTCCAGGCCTCCCAGCTTACTTCACTTACTTTGCGCCATCTGCAACAGCCCCATCATCAGTGGACGTTGCTTCAGTCGTGGATGGACTGGTGATCCATCTTCTGTAGAAAATGCCAGTCTACAGCTGCATTTCGGCTCCTCTTTGGACAGTGTTCAAACATACTGATGGTCTCGTCTTAAAATTTCTAGATTTTTGATTTTTGCTGTTGGTACAGTGCCTGTCAATTACTTCACAAGTGTTGTAAAATAACTTGTTTTCATTGTATTAAGTGAGCAATGGCATTTTTGTTCAAATATCTTTAATTTCCACTAAAAAATAAAACCACACAATGACTGTTGCTAAACTTTAATAAAAGACTGTAACCAGCTGTTAATGGTTTGAACGTTCCTAATACTGTAACATTGAATATCTGCAGCTGCATCTTTCTGTAAATCCAAACTGATCTTTGCGGTCTTCACTTAAAACATGTAGAGCACAAAATTACTTTCTGACATTAAACTGGTTTAAAACGTGCACGTTTTAGTTTCTTTTATTTTGTACATGATGTTTTCACGTCTTAATGAGGCTTCAGGGTGTTGAGGTTTTCTCAACACAAAAGAAAACCGTAATTTTAACCGATACAGTTTAATTACAGACAATGGAAAACCGTTTTTGTAAATCTTTTACAAATTTTGTCTTTTTCAATATAGAGTAATCTGACAAATGCCTAGACAAAATTTACTATGTGAACAAAGAATAAATTTACTATGTGAACAATGCCCCCAAGTTTAATTTTTAAATAAGGTCCTGGCACTAAATGGCAGTATCATCTGGCCTGTATGTTGTAGTTATCGTTATGGCCATTTTGCTTATGTCATAGTCAACAGAAGGGTATATTTAAAATAAATCCCAATCTGGCTTTCTCAAATGATCAACTAATAACTTATCAGATTGTTATTAGACTATAGAGACAAGATAAATGGCTTTTGTTCTATCCAAAGCATTCAACATAGAACAGTCATGTTGGACACTGCATTGGCTTTGGTGATAATTTCTGTGATCTAAGACTGTTCTATAGTTATCATGTCAGCAATTTGGAGTGAGGTGTGGAATTTTCAGGGTGGTCCGGCTCTGGTTCTATTCTTTATAGTTGCTGAAACACTATGATTTAAAAACTGAAGATATTAAAAAAAATTGGATGTGATGGGTTTTGCATTAGCATAAAGTTAGCTGGCAGATGCCACAGCCCTGTTTCTTAAAAATGAAGCACAAATTTCAATAGCTCTATCACAATTTGAATTAATGGCAACCCACCCACTACAGTAGTATCATTGCTATTCTTGTAAAAGACAATGTCAACTATTGGGAATCAATATATTCAAACAGAAGTACAAAGTTTACATTTATTTTACACCTAAAATCAAGAGATGTGAACTGAGTAGGATAATTTAAAGAACATGTACAACATGTGCATGAGTTTTTGCATGTAAAAAAAAAACTTAAATACAAGAAATGGGGAAAAAACTGCAAGTAACAGCAGGGATGCATGTAAACTCTTGAGATTGTTGTGTGATCGGTGAGTTATAAAGTCGAACATCTGCTGGGAGGAAGGACCTGCGTTAACGCTCCTATGTGCACAGCAAAGATGTAGTGAATAGAGAAAAGAGTAATTTGAAAATGTGTTGACAAAAAGTAAATCTAAATTGAATACAGTACAGAGAGATCTATTTTTAGCAGAATCCGTTTATCTAGAATGGAAGGGATTATTTACCCTGCATACGCTCAATATATCTCTGAGAAGAAAAAAAATTAACCAAAATCGTTTGTATATTATATGGAAGAAATGTGTATTAGGGAAAATGGTGATAAGCAGAAGGTGGTCTAAATGTCACTGATTTTGAGCCCATGAACGGTGCTCTAAAATTAGGATGACTACAAAACTTTATTAATCATCTTGATAATTATTAGCACACTCTCCAATTTTATTTTTTTATTTGGTGGCATTGAATTCTTACTGAAATGCTATTTTGATGTATCTAAATTAGCTGCAAAACTATCCAAGTTTTACAAACAAGTCATACGTTAGTGGAAAATTGTATAATTTCTCCCCTCACAATACGCTAATATCCAACAATGTTCTGATTTAAAAGAAATCATTTTATGGAGACTGGTCGGAACAGGGGATATGGTCTAAATTACATCTATTGGATAGCAGAGGCAATTTACTGCATTTTGCCAATTTTAGTCGTAAATACAACCTCATTTGTTCCAGTCAATGATACAATGATACAATACAAGAAAAATTAAGTAGAATTATTCATTTTGTGATGTAGTTTGTGTATTACAGTTAGAAAAATTAAGTAGAATTATTCATTCTGTGATGTAGTTTGAAGGTTATCATTGGTTGAACAAACTGTGAAATAAGGGGCAGATATAATAAGATTTCATCTTCTTTCTGCTCCCTTCATTTTATCCTACTTGTATTCTTGTATCTGATGTAACTGTCTTGTATTGTTCTTTTAAAAAGAATGAATAAACATCAAATCAAATGATGTGATTAATACATTCAAGCACTTTTTTATACTGTTAAAGGTTCACTATTATATACAATGATGATGATACCTCGCAATATTGTCCATTCAAACATTATTTTGTTGACGAGAAATGTAACATATGACGGGGTATTAGGGCCATGATAAGAAAAAATATACTGTATACATTACATTACATTGCAAACGAGAATAAAGTCATAGTATTAAAAGAATGAAGTCATACGAGAATAATGTAGAAATATTACAAGAATAAAGTTGTAATACGAGAATAAAGTTGTAATATTACCAGAGCTCTGACACAAAAAAAGCAGTCTTACAACTGCGGTAAAATAATGAATGTTGACGTCAGCAGAGGCCCAATATACTGTGACATATGGATACTTATGATAAACTGAAGCCATATGGCATTACAATTAATGGCTGCATTCACAGATTTAGTTGTGACAATGTGGATGGAGGAATATTTCACAAACACGGACCCAAAAGTGATCGTGGATTACTTGATAAACACAGTGACTAACAATGGAGACTATCCACAGCAGGTGCAAGCCAACCCAGGACTCGTTTATTCTCATAATATTACAACTTTATTCTGGTAACATTTTAACTTTATTCTCGTACGATTTTATTCTCATAATATTACGACTTCATTCTCGTTATTTATGACTTTTTTCTTGTAATGCAAATTCTTTTTTCTTAGCGTGGCCTTGACACTCCATCGTAGTAACAAGTTCCTCAGAGCTGTGTTATCCAGAGAATATTTCCCATCACCCATGAAAAGACAGTTCTTCTTTTTATGTTTGTAGAAGTGAATTATTTCATTAATCACTTCTACAAACATACATAGTAAAAAGATTTGATGCAATTACCGGTACCTTATTTCCTATCCCACCCAAAGGCAAAAACAAAATAAATAAAAATAAGTCCATTCCAAAATATTAAACAATATTTATGCTTGTGATTTTTTTTTTTACATTCCAACTTTAATATTAGGGGAAATTAGTGTACTTTTTGCAATACAGAGATAGAAATGGAGGAACATTTTTCATTTATTGTGGTATTTTGAAAACATTTTGGGATGGAAGTTTAAACAATTAAGAGATATCCACTTTAGATTACAAAGTGGATACATTTTGTGTCCCAATGGAGGATAAAATAAAAGTGTTTCTTTTAAATAATTTGAATTTTGATCCAATTTTGTGTGCATACGTGTAAATTTGCCAAAATCTAAACCAACGTTTACTTGGTTTCTTAATGATTTGGCCTGTCTAAAAGATTCTTTGAAACTATGCACTTCACAAAATGCACTTTATTTTAATGTGACTCCAGTTGCTTTTTAGACAATGTCAACTACAGTATTAGGAATCAACAGATTCTGATTTAGAAGAAGTCCTTTTATGGAGACTGGTCAGAACAAGGTACTGTACATGGTTTAAAGTACATCTATTGGACAGCAGAAGAAATGTACTGCATTTTTCTAAAAATTGGTCGTAAATACAATCTCAATTGTTCCAGTCAATCGATTACTGTGATTAATACATTCGTGCAAGCATCTTTTTATACTGTTAAAGCCAGGTTCACCATATACAGTGATGATGATACCTCACAATAATGTCCATTCGGACATTCTTTTGTTGACGAAAAATGTAACATTTCATTCCATCAGGTCCTTCAGTCTTTTCAGACTTTGTATATATACAGTATATCCATCCATCCATCCATCCATCCATCTTCTTCCGCTTATCCGGGGTCGGGTCGCGGGGGTAGCAGCCTAAGTAGGGAGGCCCAGACTTCCCTCTCCCCAGCCACTTGGAGCAGCTCCTCTGGGGGAATCCCAAGGCGTTCCCAGGCCAGCCGAGAAACATAGTCCCTCCAGCGTGTCCTGGGTCTTCCTCTGGGTCTCCTCCCGGTGGGACATGCCCGGAACACCTCACCAGGGAGGCGTCCAGGAGGCATCCTAACCAGATGCCCGAGCCACCTCAACTGGCTCCTCTCGATGTGGAGAAGCAGCGGCTCTACTCCGAGTCCCTCCCGGATGACTGAGCTTCTCACCCTATCTCTAAGGGAGAGTCCAGCCACCCTGCGGAGAAAACTCATTTCAGCCGCTTGTATCCGAGATCTTGTTCTTTCGGTCATAACCCAAAGCTCATGACCATAGATGAGGGTGGGAACGTAGATCGATCGGTAAATTGAGAGCTTTGCCTTTTGACTCAGCTCTCTCTTCACCACGACAGACCGGTACAGCGCCCGCTTCACTGCGGACGCTGCACCTATCCGCCTATCGATCTCACGCTCCAGTTTTCCCTCATTCGTGAACAAGATCCCGAGATACTTAAACTCCTCCACTTGGGGCAGGACCTCCTCCCCGACCCGGAGAGGGCATGCTACCCTTTTCCGGCTCAAGACCATGGCCTCGGATTTGGAGGAACTGATCCTCATCCCGGCCGCATCACACTCGGCTGCAAACCGCTCCAGTGAAAGTTGTAAATCACGAACTGATGAAGCCAGTAGGACCACATCATCTGCAAAAAACAGAGAAGCGATTCTAAGGTCACCAAAACGGATCCTCTCAACACCTTGGCTGCGCCTAGAAATTCTGTCCATAAAAGTTATGAACAGAATCGGTGACAAAGGGCAACCTTGGCGGAGTCCAACTCTCACCGGAAACGAGCCTGACTTACTGCCGGCAATGCGGACCAAGCTCTGACACCGGTCGTACAGGGACCTAACAGCCCTTATCAAAGGGCCTGGTACCCCATACTCCCGGAGTACCCCCCACAGAACCCCCCGAGGGACGCGGTCGAATGCCTTCTCCAAGTCCACAAAGCACATGTAAACTGGTTGGGCAAACTCCCACGCACCCTCCAGGACCCTGCTGAGGGTGTAGAGCTGGTCCAGTGTTCCACGACCAGGACGAAAACCACACTGCTCCTCCTGAATCCGAGGTTCGACTATCCGACGGACCCTCCTCTCCAGAACCCCTGAATAGACCTTACCAGGGAGGCTTAAGAGTGTGATCCCCCTATAGTTGGAACACACCCTACGGTCCCCCTTTTTAAATAGGGGAACCACCACCCCAGTCTGCCAATCCAAGGGAACTGCCCCCGATGTCCACGCGATATTGCAGAGTCGCGTAAGCCAACACAACCCTACAACATCCAGAGCCCTAAGGAACTCCGGGCGAATCTCATCCACCCCCGGAGCCTTGCCACCGCGGAGCTTTTTAACCACCTCGGCGACCTCAGCACCAGAGATCGGAGAACCCGACCCAAAGTCCCCAGGCTCTGCTTCCTCAGTGGAAGACGTGCCAGTAGGATTGAGGAGGTCTTCGAAGTATTCCGCCCACCGACTCACAACATCCCGAGTTGAGGTCAGCAGCACGCCACCTCCACCATAAATGGTGTTGGTCTCGTACCTCTTTCCCCCCCTGAGACGCCGGATGGTGGACCAGAATCGCCTCGAAGCCGTACGGAAGTCATTCTCCATGGCCTCTCCGAACTCCTCCCACGCCCGAGTTTTTGCCTCAGCAACCACCCGAGCCGCATGCCGCTTGGACTGCCGGTACCTATCAGCTGCTTCCGGGGTCCCACAAGCCAAAAAGGCCCAATAGGACTCCTTCTTCAGCCTGACAGCATCCCTCACTGCCGGTGTCCACCACCGGGTTCGAGGGTTGCCACCACGACAGGCACCAACAACCTTGCGGCCACAGCTCCGATAAGCTGCCTCGACAATAGAGGCGCGGAACACGGCCCACTCGGACTCCATGTCCCCCGCCTCCCTCGGAACGTGTTCAAAGCTCTCCCGGAGGTGGGAGTTAAAGCTCCGTCTTACGGGAGACTCTGCCAGACGTTCCCAGCAGACCCTCACAATACGTTTGGGTCTGCCAGGTCTGACCGGCATCCTCCCCCACCATCGGAGCCAACTCACCACCAGGTAGTGGTCAGTTGACAGCTCCGCCCCTCTCTTCACCCGAGTGTCCAAGACATGCGGCCGCAGATCAGATGAGACGACAACAAAGTCGATCATCGAACTGCGACCTAGGGTGTCCTGGTGCCAAGAGCACATATGGACACCCTTATGCTTAAACATGGTGTTCGTTATGGACAATCCATGACGAGCACAGAAGTCCAATAACAGAACACCACTCTGGTTCAGATCAGGGGGGCCGTTCCTCCCAACCACACCCCTCCAGGTCTCACTGTCATTGCCCACGTGAGCGTTGAAGTCCCCCAGTAGAACAAGGGAGTCCCCAGGAGGCGCACTCTCCAATACCCCCTCCAAGGACTCCAAAAAGGGTGGGTAGTCTGAGCTGCCGTTTGGTGCATAGGCACAAACAACAGTCAGAGCCCGTCCCCCCACACGTAGGCGAAGGGAGGCTACCCTCTCGTTCACCGGGGTGAACCCCAACGTACAGGCACCAAGATGGGGGGCAACCAGTATGCCCACTCCTGCTCGGCGCCTCTCACCAGGGGCAACTCCAGAGTGGAAGAGTGTCCAACCCCTCTCAAGGAAACTGGTTCCAGAGCCAGAGCCATGCGTTGAGGTGAGTCCGACTATTTCTAGTCGGAACCTCTCAACCTCACACACTAGCTCAGGCTCCTTCCCCACCAGAGAGGTGACATTCCATGTCCCAATGGCCAGCTTCTGTAGCCGAGGATCAGACCGCCAGGGTCCCCGCCCTCGGCCACCACCCATCTCACATTGCACCCGACCCCTTTGGCCCCTCCCACAGGTGGTGAGCCCATGGGAAGGGGGACCCACGTCTCCTCTTCGGGCTGTGCCCGGCCGGGCTCCATGGGTAAAAGCCCGGCCACCAGGCGCTCGCCAGCGTGCCCCACCTCCGGGCCTGGCTCCAGAGTGGGGCCCCGGTGACCCGCGTCCGGGCGAGGGAAAACTTAGTCCATTAATTGTACTCATCATAGGGGTTTTTGGGCTGCACTTTGTCTGATCCCTCACCTAGGACCTGTCTGCCTTGGGTGACCCTTCTAGGGGCATGAAGCCCCTGACAGCATAGCTCCTAGGATCATTGGGACACTCAAACCCCTCCACCACGGTAAGGTGGCAGCCCAGGGAGGGGCTATACTATATATATATATATATATATATATATACATATATATATATATATACTGTATATATATATATATATATATATATATATA
>JBBPBX010100564.1:0-12340 GCA_038048925.1 Garcialebias charrua | reverse complement strand
CAGTGGTGGGCACCGCTAATTAAAAAATTAGTTTCACAATTTCTAAAACGCTTATTAATTTTTTTAGGTCCACAATTTCAAAAGCACAAATGTCTTATGAAAATTAGGGGAAGCTAATCTAATCCGCTATTTATATATTATATATTATATATATATATATATATATATATATATATATATATATATATATATATATATATATATATATATATATATATATATATATATATATATATATATATATATATATATATATATATATATATATATATATATATATATATATATATATATATATATATATATATATATATATATATATATATATATATATATATATATATATATATATATATATATATATATATATATATATATATATATATATATATATATATATATATATATATATATATATATATATATATATATATATATATATATATATATATATATATATATATATATATATATTTATATATAGCCGGCAGCGTTATCAATATTTGCACTACACTGCCAACTGAAAAGTAACAAAAATGATCCTAAAAGGATGAAATTACAAAAATCAAAGGATTTATTTAATACTTTACGTACATATATTCTATTCGGCCACGAAATTAACAAAAAATAGAATGATCTTTTAATCCCTAAAACCACGTTTAAATCTCAAATACACGGGTGTGTCGCCACCGCATTTATACATAAAAGTAACCCAAATACATGAAACTAACGACTCACCGTCGAATGGTCGACACAAAACACACAATAAAATCATCCGGCCACGTTAATTTGGCTTGAAACAGCTGGGTTCTCTACGGATTTATCCAAGAAACCAAGCACAACCAGCTAGAGTTAGCGTCCAGTTCACCTCTGATCCGGAAGATGTCAACATTCTATAGGTAGTCAACATATTTAATGAAAAGTAACTAAAATACATAAAAATAACGACTCACCGTCGAATGGTCGACACCAGTGGTGGGCCACCGACCGCTAGGTAGCGCTATTGAGCTATTCCGCTTTTAGCGTAGCTAAATAATCTGTTAGCTTTACAGCGGATTGACTAAGTTTTATAATTCATAAGCGGATTTATGCTATTTTTATTTAAAATGCAGTACCGCTAATAACTATTTATCTATCAGTAAAAACGAAATAACGTATTTACGAGCAGCGCCGGATGTGGTCCGTCACAAAAAAGCGTCCCCCTCAGTCTCTTGGTGTGTGCTCTCTCTATAGCAGTTAGCAGCCAGTGTGTTACTCTGGAGCCTTATTGCTTGTTTTCGAAGAGTCAGACGAAGACTTTTTAACATGGAGGGTGAACTTATGGATGTTTCTCAGGGCCTACGCGACGCGTCTGGATTTAAAAATAGAATTTCGCCACATTAGCACTCTTCAAAATGGCGTCCGCGACGGCCAAAGAAGCCAGGATTTTACAACAAAACACGGTAAAACAATTATTTCTTTGCTGAGAAAAAATATATTTCATAGCTGACGTTATAGCACAAGTTTTCCTGAGCTTGAGAGTTTCACGAAATGGTCAAATCTGCTGGGTTTAAAAAAAGTAGTTCACCATTAGGACTCTTCAAAATGGCGTCCGCAAGGCAGCAAACTTACATACTCAGGGAATCACAAGGAACTCAGGAGACAGAGGCAACAGGAGGAGACAATGCCAGGACAATGATAAACACAGAGATACAGACTTATTTTTGATTTGATTTGATGTTCATTCATTCATTTTAAAAGAACAATACAAAACAGTTTCATCAGATACAAGGATGAATAGACTTTTAGCTGAATGGATGGATGGATAGACAGTTAGCTGGATGGCTGATCTTTAACAAGTTCTAAAATCATTAAAATTTAACCTCAGCTTGTGCCTCTGACCCAACAGAACCTCCTTCAGCAGCAGAACCCTCTGTGGTTCTCTGACTTCATCAGTCTGCAGGACTTCATCAGTCTCTCTCCTGGTTCTGGAGGAGTTCTGACCCACTCTTCTTTCCATTGTTGCTTCAGTTTTTTGAGGTTTCTGCTCAGCTCTCTGAAGGTTTCAGGTTCAGGTTCTGGACTCTGACTGGGCCGTTGATTTGATTTGATGTTTATTCATTCATTTTAAAAGAACAATACAAAACAGTTTCATCAGATACAAGAATACAAGTAGGATAAAATGAAAGGAGCAGAAAGAAGATGAAATCTTATTATATCTGCCCCTTATTTATTTCACAGTTTGTTCAACCAATGATAACCTTCAAACTACATCACAAAATGAATAACTCTACTTAATTTTTCTAACTGTAATACACAAACACACTAAGCTTCATCATATATAGTTTTTGAGCAAGTCCTTTTTGACCTTTTTCTTAAATGTATACATTGGGCAGCACGTTGGCACAACTGGTAGAGCTGCTGCCTCTCAGCGAGAAGGTTGCCGGTTCAAATCCCGGTCCGGGGCCTTTCTGGGTGGAGTTTGCATGTTCTCCCCGTGCATGCGTGGGTTTCCTCCGGGTACTCCGGTTTCCTCCCACAGACCAAAAAACATGCTTGTTAGGCTGATTGGTGACTCTAAATTGACCCTAGGTGTGAGTGTGAGAGTGGATGGTTGTTTGGTGTGAGTGAGACAGGTCCCTCTTGTAAATGAGTCCCCGTGACTCAACGAGGCTAGCCTGTATAAATAAAGGTTGAATGAATGAATGAATGAATTGATTTTGCATTTTTAACATCACTCTCCAGAACATTCCACAATCCAACTCCCTGAATTGAGGTAGACCGTCCCTTTAAGCTGGTTCTGAATTGTGGTTTGATGAATATCTGTCCCTTTAAGATTGTAATAACTTTGTCTAAATTTCTTTGGATATTTAAAGGTAATGTGTTATTATGAGCCCTATACATAACTGATAAAATACTATATTCTACCAATTCCTGGAATTTCAATAAATTTAGCTGAAGAAACAAGGTGTTTGATGGGTGACTGAAATGTTTTCTGGTGATTACTCTTACAGCTCTCTTTTGTAAAATAAAAACAGGCTTTGTAATTGTTTTGCACGCTTTTCCCCAAACCTCAATACAATAGATTAAATGTGGAACAATGATTGTGTTATACAACATATACAGAGCTTTATCAATTAAAAAATCCCTGACTTTATATACAGGTACATGAACACACAGCATGACAATCACAAACACCTGGACAACAAAATGGAGGAGATAAGCAAGACAATTAACAGAGAGACCAGGGAGTGTAGGGATGGGGACCCATCACCTGAGAGCAACATGCTTACAACTGTTATCTTGAAGTTCTAGGGTGTAGAGAGCCACAGAAACGGTTATGGTAGGCCGGATTTGGCCCACGGGCCTTGAGTTTGACACATGCGATCTAGTGGTACTAAAAGTAACAAAAGAAGAAAAAAAAAACAGCCAAATATGTCAGCAGTTTAGCTAACAGACTTTGGAATGGGTACATTTTGTCCTTGTGAAACCTGTTGAAGAGAACCAAACTAAATACTCTGAAACTCAAACAACTTACTGTATAACAGTTCATGCACCGCTAGTTGGCAGTGTAGTGCAAATATTGCATAACTTGCTGCTACCAATTGTTGAATTTAATTAGCGGATTAGAATTAGCTTCCCCTAATTTTCATAAGACATTAGTGCTTTTGAAATTGCGGACCTAAATAAATAAATTAGTGCTTTAGAAATAGCGGAACTAATTTTTGGATTAGCGTTGCCCACCACTGGTCGACACAAAACACACAATAAAATCATCCGGCCGCGTTAATTTGGCTTGAAACAGCGGGGTTGTCTGCGGATTTATCCAAGTACGCAGCACAAACAGTAGCCACAGAATTAGCCCCTGAGTTAACCTCTGACCCGGAAGATGTCAAGATGGAATAGTCCATTTTTAGTAGGGGGATAAAGAAATCGACCGTTTTTTATTGCGTATTTAATGATCGTTTTCATCGTAACTATAATTATTTTTATGTTAAATGTACATTAACAAGCAGGATCAATGTTAGGGATGTAGGTGACTGGCAGGGGGGCGGCGGGGCCGGGGCCCCATGCTGATGGGATCCCCAGGCAACGGCATCATTTACCTACATGGTAGATCCGAGTCTGTTCTCAGCTCTGCCCCCCTCCCCCTCACACCCTTCCTCCTCTCTGCTCTTTACGTGGGGAAAAAGGTAAAACAAGCAGCATAAGAGCTTGTAAATAAGTTTATTGGTTTTTACTGATAGATAATTAGTTATTAGCGGTACTGCATTTTAAATAAAAATAGCACAAATCCGCTTATGAATTATAAAAGTTAGTCAATTCACAAAAACGCTGACAAAAAGTTTAGGTCCACTGTAAGCGGATTAGCGCTTTAGCGCTGCTTAGTGTTCATCTGCCCACCACTGGTTTTAATCATGTGTAGAAGTATGCATAATTATGTTTGTAGTAAAGTAAAAGTTTGTTCATGTTTTTATTTGTATATATCAGGTGTATCTATTTGTATAAAACTATCATTAATAAAACATGGTTCATCTTCACCTTGTTTGAGGCATCAGTGTGAAAAGAGAATGGGAGTGTTCTGCTTCCACTTTTCAATTTTTGGACAACTTCTATCATATTCTGTTATCATTATTTTAGTAATACAATTAGAACTGGAACCAGAAAAGTTTGAACCCTACTCCAATGCTGCGGGCCTTGCTGCCCTTCCACTTGGTCTCTTGAACACATAAAACATCTACCTTCCTTCTCTGCATCATGTCAGCCAGCTCTCTACCTTTGCCTGTCATTGTCCCCACATTTAGAGTTGCAACCCTCAGTCCTTCATTCTTCACTTTCCTCTTCTCCTCTGTCTTCTGACACGTTTCCCTCCTCGTGGTCTTCTACTAACAGTAGCACAATTTCTGCTGACACCATTTGTCAACAGCACCGGTGGCGGTCGTTGGAGGTTGTGCAGGTGGTAAGAGGAGAGACAGGTGAGGAGGAGGAGTCTGTCTCTCCTTACTTCCTTATTTGTTCCTGTCTTTGATTTTATACACCTTATAATGTTTTTGCTAGTTTTTTGATACTTTGTTTTAAAAAAAAGTATTTCTCTCTTTTGTTTTTTTCTCTTTTGTTTTTCTATTGTTTATTGTTTAAGGAAATTCTACCATTGCTGTTCATCGTTCTTTAGTTTTAGCAGGTCACTTTCGTAAATGAGCCCATGAGGCTCAATAAGATTTACCTGACTAAATAAAGGTTGAATGAACCTGTCTGTCTCTCCTCTCACCTGCACAACCCTGAGAATCTAAAGAACTTCAAAGGTTCTAAGACCAGAAACCATACAGGAGAAACCCAAAAATCCAGAACCAGCTGGTCCACAACTTCTATAGATGCTGGTCCACAGCATCCAGAACCAGCTGGTCCACAACTTCCAGAACCAGCTGGTCCACAACTTCCAGAACCAGCTGGTCCACAACATCTAAAACCAGCTGGTCCACAGCATCTAGAACCAGCTGGTCCACAACATCTAAAACCAGCTGGTCCACAGCATCCAGAACCAGCTGGTCCACAACATCTAAAACCAGCTGGTCCACAGCATCTAGAACCAGCTGGTCCACAGCATCCAGAACCAGCTGGTCCACAACATCTAAAACCAGCTGGTCCACAGCATCCAGAACCAGCTGGTCCACAACATCTAAAACCAGCTGGTCCACAACATCTAGAACCAGCTGGTCCACAACATCTAAAACCAGCTGGTCCACAGCATCTAGAACCAGCTGGTCCACAGCATCTAGAACCAGCTGGTCCACAACATCCAGAACCAGCTGGTCCACAACATCCAGAACCAGCTGGTCCACAACATCTAAAACCAGCTGGTCCACAGCATCTAGAACCAGCTGGTCCACAACATCTAAAACCAGCTGGTCCACAGCATCCAGAACCAGCTGGTCCACAACATCTAAAACCAGCTGGTCCACAGCATCCAGAACCAGCTGGTCCACAACATCTAGAACCAGCTGGTCCACAACATCTAAAACCAGCTGGTCCACAGCATCCAGAACCAGCTGGTCCACAACATCTAAAACCAGCTGGTCCACAACATCTAAAACCAGCTGGTCCACAGTATCCAGAACCAGCTGGTCCACAACATCTAAAACCAGCTGGTCCACAGCATCCAGAACCAGCTGTGGGATTCTTGGTTTTTCTGTCTGTTTGTCACTCTTCCTTCCTCAGCCAATCACTCAACTCACTACACCTGCTGCCTGTCTGAGGAGGACTGCTCACTCACCTGAGGAGGACTGCTCACTCACCTATTTAAGCAGCTGCCAGACACCTCTTCAGCGCTGGGACATCTTCTTCCATTCGGACCTTCCACGGCCTGACTCTGGTCTTCTCCAAGACCTTCCTCATCCACGGGTCTCAACCTCTGTGGATCATTAGATGTCCTCATCTGCACCGTCTGGTCTCAGCCTGCTCCTCTCTCCAACTGGATCCTCTCACTCCACCTGCTGCAACCCCAGGAATCCCACCTTCAACTCTCCTCCAGAACACCTCCTGCAAAACAAAGTAAGGATTTCAATTCTTCAACTCAAGATTCAAAACCATCATACAACCCACGGATATATATACTCACCAACTCTCTCCCCTTCCTTTACAGCTGCTCGAGTACTTTTTATCTGCACTGTAAATAAACTTCACTTAACTTTTGCCCTGCCTTGTGTCCTTACTTCCTTGGTCTGCTATTTGGGGTCGACGTTAAAACCAAACCTGATAGTATGTCCCAGCCAATGGACCCCCCAGGCACGACTGAGGAAGTAAGTGGCCAGTTAGGGTCTACGTTACAGCAGATTGTCACTCAGCAGCAAACTACCCAAAAGAACCTACTGCAGCTGGGGAGCATGGTGTCTTCTCTACAGAAGGAGTTGTCAACCCAAACAAAACCAAATCCTGGCAAGGAGCCAGACGTTCGTCCTTCAGAGTTTTTTGAAGGTAACACACGTAAATGTGGCGGCTTCATTCTCCAATGCGAGTTGGCTTTCAAACGAGCTCCAATCACCTACGACTCTGATTTTGCTCGCATCACTTACATCATAAGTGCACTGAAGGGTGAGGCGCTCCAATGGGCACAAGCCTTCCTCCGCCGACGTTCTGTTGACCGCTTGTCTTACTCCATGTTTTTGAAGAACTTTCTCCAGGTGTTTGACCACCCTCTCCAACAGGAGGAAGCGGCCCAAAAACTGTTTTCCTTACGCCAAGGAAGTGAAACGGTGGCGAAGTTCGCAATTCACTTCCGCATCCTCGCTGAGGAGTCCGGATGGGAAGGAAAAGCGCTCCGTAGCGCATTCATCAAAGCTCTAAACCGCCAAATAAAAGATAAGCTGATCACTGGGGAAATCCCTTCCGACCTAGACGACGTCATCGCCTTGGCCATCCGTGTTGACAACCGTGTTCGAGAGAGCCAACTCGAGGACGACTTCAACTCCCGTGAGTCTCTCGCTTCCGGAAGTTCCGCCCCCACAGCTTCCGAGTCTTTCTCCGAAACGGAGCCGATGCAAATCGGAAAGACCCGAATCACCCCTGAGGAGCGACAGCGACGTCTTGAGGCCAATGCATGCATGTATTGTGGAAAACAAGGTCACACAGTAAAAACGTGCAGATTACTGCTAAAAGCCAACGCCCGCCAGTAGGTAAGGGGATACTGGTGGGTACGACTTCTTTTTCTCCTAAAAATTTAACCTTGCCTGTGATTCTCTGTTTGAACTCTGTTAATCATCCCATGCAGGCATTTCTCGACTCTGGTGCAGAACAGAGCCTGATCAGCAGAGATCTAGTAGACAAACTGCAGATTCCCACAACCAGTTTGGACCCATCCATTCCTGTCACCGCCATCACGGGACAACACATTTCGTCCATCTCTTTAAAAACAATAAAGATCAAATTTGTTGTCTCAGGAAATCACAGGGAGTATGGTGAGTTTTTTGTTTTTGATTCGCCCACGTCTCAACTCGTACTGGGATACCCCTGGTTAAAGACACACAACCCATGTATTAACTGGACAGAGAACAGAATTGAAAGATGGGGGGAGGAGTGTTCTTTGAAATGTCTCCATTCTGCAGTCTCTCCCAGTTCACCTCCTCCATTGGTGAAAGAAAAGATCGATCTAACCAACGTGCCTGCCACTTACCACTCTCTGGCACCGGTTTTTAGCAAACAACTAGCATTATCCTTACCTCGTCACAGACTCTACGACTGCGCAATTGATTTACTTGCTGGTGCTCCACTACCTGCTAGTAGGTTGTATAACATCTCAGGGCCTGAAAAGGCAACCATGACAGAATATATTGAGGAGTCTCTTAAATCTGGTATTATCCGTCCATCTACATCTCCACTTGGGGCAGGATTTTTCTTCGTCTCAAAGAAAGACAAAACCCTCCGTCCGTGTATCGACTATCGGGGTCTGAATCAGATCACCATCAAAAACAAATATCCACTTCCTCTTATCGAATCAGTTTACGAACAGCTACAAGGTGCAACTATCTTCTCAAAACTTGACCTACGCAACGCTTATCATCTGGTCCGTATTCGCAAGGGGGACGAGTGGAAAACTGCTTTTAAAACGCCTCTTGGACATTTTGAATACCTGGTCATGCCTTTTGGGTTGACCAATGCCCCGGCAGTTTTCCAAGCTCTTGTTAACGACGTCCTACGTGATTTCCTTCAGGTCTTTGTTTTTGTATACCTAGATGACATCTTGATCTACTCCAAAGACGAGACGCAACACACTCGACACGTCAAAGCGGTCCTTCAACGTTTATTGGAGAATCAGCTGTTCGTTAAAGCCGAGAAGTGTGAGTTCCACAAATCTTCTATCACCTTCTTGGGATTCATCTTTGAAAGAGGACAGGTGAGGTCTGACCCGGACAAGACTACAGCAGTGGTGGATTGGCCTGTGCCCTCCAATAGGAAGCAGCTACAGCGATTCCTGGGGTTTGCCAACTTTTACAGACGCTTTATTAAGAACTACAGCAAGGTGGCCATCCCTCTCACACAACTCACCTCTACCCGTGTACAGTTTGCCTGGACTGCTGAAGCAGACACTGCTTTTTCTACCTTAAAACATCTTTTCTCCACAGCTCCAATCTTATCTCATCCGGATGTTTCAAAACAGTTCATCGTTGAGGTCGACGCCTCTGACGCCGGAGTCGGGGCGGTCCTTTCTCAACGGTCATCCGATGATGGGAAACTCCACCCATGTGCCTTCTTCTCCCGTCGCCTGTCTTCTGCTGAGGCCAACTACGACGTGGGTGACCGTGAACTGTTGGCCATTAAACTGGCCTTGGAGGAATGGAGACATTGGCTGGAGGGTTCGGAACTTCCCTTCATCGTCTGGACAGACCACAAGAACCTGGCCTATCTTCAAGGAGCAAAGAGACTTAACGCCCGACAGGCCAGGTGGTCTTTGTTTTTTGCTCGATTTAATTTCTCGATTTCCTATATTCCAGGATCTCGTAACGTCAAGCCAGACGCCCTTTCTCGACAGTTTTCCTCGGTCGAGGGTCCAGAGACTCCGGACGACATCCTCCCGTCTTGTTGCACAGTGGGTGCTGTGACTTGGCCAATAGAGGAAGACATATTGGAGGCCCAAAGAACCGAACCTGACCCTGGCTCGGGTCCTTCTGGGAGATTGTTCGTTCCCGCCTCCATGGTGAGCAAAGTTCTGGTCTGGCTCCACACTGCCCGGTTCTCCTGTCACCCCGGCATCCGACGCATGCTCCACCTGACCAAAGCATCCTTCTGGTGGCCAACTCTTCAGAAGGACGTTAAGGAGTTTGTCTCGGCCTGCCCTGTCTGCGCCCGGAACAAACACAACAACCAGCCCCCCGCTGGTCTCCTCCTACCTCTCTCGATCCCCAACCGTCCTTGGTCCCACATCGCCTTGGATTTCATCACCGGTCTCCCGGTCTCCAATGGTAAAACAGTCATTTGCACCATCGTTGATCGTTTTTCCAAGTCTGCACATTTCATACCGCTTCCTAAACTTCCATCTGCTCTTGAGACTGCCCAGGTCGTCACGGAACACGTTTTCCGCCTCCATGGCATACCTCAGGACATTGTGTCTGATCGTGGCCCGCAGTTCGTCTCCCAGGTCTGGAGGGGGTTCTGTGCAGCGCTTGGGGCCCAAGTCAGTCTCTCCTCGGGTTACCACCCGCAATCCAACGGACAGACAGAGAGATGCAACCAGGATCTGGAAAACATCCTGCGCTGTGTGATCAATTCCAATCCGTCTTCCTGGAGCCAGCATCTTCCGTGGATCGAATACGCCCACAATTCCCAGACCTCGGCGGCGACCGGACGGTCTCCTTTCGAGGTGGCCTTGGGATTCTCTCCTCCTCTTTTTCCCTCGCAGGAGGCTGATGTGGGTGTTCCCTCGATCCACCTCCACATCAGACGTTGTCGTCGGGTTTGGCGCCAGACGAGGGCGGCTCTGGCAAGGACTTCTGAGCGGAATGAACGTTTTGCTAACAGACACCGCTCCAGGGCTCCCGACTACAGGATAGGCCAGAAGGTATGGCTCTCGACCAAGGACATCACTTTGAAGGACACTCCTCGGAAGCTCTCGCCTAGGTTCATAGGTCCTTTCCCTGTGGTGAAGGTGGTCAACAGGTCGGCGGTGAGACTCCAACTCCCACCGTCGATGAGGATACACCCTACCTTCCACGTATCCCGCATCATGCCCGTTGCCTTCAGCCCTCTCCAGCCTGCGGCTGGTCTTCCTCCTCCCCCCCGATTGATTGACGGCGCTCCTGCTTTCACCGTCAGCCGTCTCCTGGACGTGAGACGCCGGGGCCGAGGCGTTCAGTATCTGGTGGACTGGGAGGGTTACGGTCCTGAGGAACGCTCCTGGGTCCCTAGGTCCCGCATTCTGGACCCAGGTCTCATCACCTCCTTCTTCAGGGCTCACCCTGACAAGCGGCTTCGATCGCCGTGAGGCGATCCTTGAGGGGGGGGCACTGTGGGATTCTTGGTTTTTCTGTCTGTTTGTCACTCTTCCTTCCTCAGCCAATCACTCAACTCACTACACCTGCTGCCTGTCTGAGGAGGACTGCTCACTCACCTGAGGAGGACTGCTCACTCACCTATTTAAGCAGCTGCCAGACACCTCTTCAGCGCTGGGACATCTTCTTCCATTCGGACCTTCCACGGCCTGACTCTGGTCTTCTCCAAGACCTTCCTCATCCACGGGTCTCAACCTCTGTGGATCATTAGATGTCCTCATCTGCACCGTCTGGTCTCAGCCTGCTCCTCTCTCCAACTGGATCCTCTCACTCCACCTGCTGCAACCCCAGGAATCCCACCTTCAACTCTCCTCCAGAACACCGCCTGCAAAACAAAGTAAGGATTTCAATTCTTCAACTCAAGATTCAAAACCATCATACAACCCACGGATATATATACTCACCAACTCTCTCCCCTTCCTTTACAGCTGCTCGAGTACTTTTTATCTGCACTGTAAATAAACTTCACTTAACTTTTGCCCTGCCTTGTGTCCTTACTTCCTTGGTCTGCTATTTGGGGTCGACGTTAAAACCAAACCTGATACCAGCTGGTCCACAACATCTAAAACCAGCTGGTCCATAGCATCCAGAACCAACTGGTCCACATCATCTAAAACCAGATGGTCCACAGCATCCAGAACCAGCTGGTTCACAACATCTAAAACCAGCTGGTCCACAGCATCCGGAACCAGCTGGTCCACAACATCTAAAACCAGCTGGTCCACAGCATCCAGAACCAACTGGTCCACAACATCTAAAACCAGATGGTCCACAGCATCCAGAACCAGCTGGTTCACAACATCTAAAACCAGCTGGTCCACAGCATCCAGAACCAGCTGGTCCACAACATCTAAAACCAGCTGGTCCACAGCATCTGGAACCAGCTGGTCCACAACATCTATAGGAGTTATTTGCAAGGGGCTTTGTTTTCATTCTCCAGATCAAAACTGTACAGTGTTAAGAGTATAACACCACCAGTGACATTTATTTAGTATATAAAATTATTAATATTTGATAATTTTTATAAGCAAATTTAAATAAATGTAGCCATCAGAGTCCATACTGTACAATAATAACCTGCACTGGCAACCTAACTCCACAAACAAACAAAGAACAAAACAAACTCACTCACCAGTTGCCACGTTTAGATTAACAGTCAGCTGAGCTGAAGGCTTTTATCACAAACAGACTCAGAGCCACCAAAAAGTGGAGAGGACATCAGTCAGGAATGGTAGTATAATATCAGCTTTAGGCTAGCATTAGCATGTTAGCTAACAAACTAACCAGTTGCCACGTTTAGATTAACAGTCAGCTGGAGGCTT
>JBBPBX010100563.1:0-12340 GCA_038048925.1 Garcialebias charrua | reverse complement strand
CCCCACTCCCTCCCCACACCCCTCCTTCCCCGTCTGTGTGAAAATTTATGCTGTATTTACTTACAAGAAAAGTACTGTGCTAACAGAGAGGCAGTACTAATGAAACATACATAAATAAAATAAAAATAAACATAAATATGGCACGAGAACTAAAGTTGATGTTGACAAGTAGATTTTTATTTAAATAATTTTACAAACCAAGAAATTTGATTGTCTTGCTTGGAGAATTCTCGGTGGATCTGTGAACACACATATACAAATTATTACTTTCTTACTTCAGCATTCCATTTAAAACGTGACTGAGAGAGGATTGATTGCAAACATTTCCCATTGTATTTTTCCTGATGTTAAGAAAAATTATAAATAGTTACATAATCATCTCTGATATACAGGACCTAAAAACTTATGGTTAAATATAAAATAAATATTTAAATACTTTTTTTAAATCATGAATGTAGCCGAATGCGACAAAAAGACTTTAGTATTTGATCAATCTAGTTTATAAAATTCTAATTCAAATACTTTAGGTTTTAAAGGCTTAACAACGTTAAATTAGGACGTTTTAACAGTAGGCCTGGCGCCCACATCAGCGGTCCGATTTAATAAAATTTTAGCGAGAAAGACTCCAAATTGTTTCGCTGAACCAAGCGGACAGATCCGTTTTTATCATGAAAATCTGACGAAGAAAGATCCGATTTTACATAATCCAAAAATTACGTTTTTTATCGGAAATGAAAGCTAAGCTAATGCTGACGGAGCCGCCAGCTAAAAGCTTCGTCCGTCCGAAGACAGTGCAAATGCCGTTGTACTGTGAAACCAAACGTTTCTAAATTGTTTTCTCTGCAAAAAGAAACTGAGAATTCGCTTACCAATTTTTATCGAAATAGTTCTGTCGAAAAAGCTGAATGATGACGAGGCAAGAATTCAGGAGGCCTTGTTGTCATGAGAACTTTGATACAGTGTTGCCAGATCTCGCGACAGAAGCAAACGACCAGCCCAAAACAAGCCCAAAACGGGCCCAACTGGCAACCCACCCCATTGTGTAAAACTAGGACCGTTTTTAACCAGTATACACATACATTTATTATGACGTTGCATACAAACGGCAAAAATTATGCTAAACACTTTGAAAAACGTAGCCACTCTAAAAAAATAAAGATACATTTTGCATATTTATACAGATTAATCCCATTAAACCTCTGGGACTCATTTGAGATCTGAATTTTAAACGAAGAGTGATGTCAACAATTGACAATAACAACAATAGACATTCATGAAAGCTGCGTACAACTTAGTAAAAATAAACTAAACATTGGACAGCTAACCATGATGTGCACCCTTTTTCTCCCGTTTTTTCATTATATTATTTCCCCATATTTCCCCACTTATTGGAGCTAATTTTAGCGTGGTCTTGTCACTAGACGAAGAATAAAGTGAAATGAATAACAAGCCCAAATAAGCGACTTTAAGTTCAAAGTCAGCCCAAGTAACCACGATAAGCGACTACAGAAGACAAAGAGCCCGGAGTAGCTTATGATGAGCGGACTTGGCAACTATGCTCACAGACACCTGTGATTATCTGAGGGGAACAGAAAAGTAACATTCATGAAACAAAAACAGTTTTATCTTGGTCATCCAGAGAGGTTCAGTTCATGTTTTCAGATTCTGAGTAGGGTCTGTTACTGCGAGGTGAAGTGAGAGGAACTGGATGTTTTTATAGCAGTCGCATAGGATGTTGATAAAACGCGGAATATATTTGGATTTAATGCAAAATAAATGGGAAGTAGAGCAAGTATTACCGGTATACTGCATTGAATTACAATTATTGACTATTTAAACTTTTATAATAAGCTTGTTAATTTAAATTAACAACCATAATCAGATCAAAATTAAGTTTAGGCATTTTAGGATAACAAGTCTTAGAAAAATTTAGCAGAAATTTATTTTTAGACTTGCCAGTAAATTCTGTCTTTTAAAAGTTTAACTAAATTGATAAAACTTTGACACTTATAAAGAATAAAAAATATATATATTCTTGTCAAATAGATTTTTGACTAGATTGTAAGTTGAAACGCTCAGTTTAAATTCATCATTTTAAAACGATTTTTGCATACATTGAAAATGTTTTATCAATTTTAAAGAGCTGTTACACAGTTAAGTAGATTATAAGTGCTGTTTCCTTTTAAGAGTTATATAATGTGACTGAAATGATTAATAATAAAAATGCTTTATTGGAAGTAACTTTTCAGCAAGTAGGTTAAATACGCACAAGAATCCAGCCAACTCGCCAGGAGTGAAGGACACATTTCACTGTTAAAACCTAATTTTGGTGTTGTTTCGCATAAATTATGACCATTAGAGGCAAAATGAGGTCTGGTATATTTGACCGGGAATTAGAATAACATATCATTTGACCATACAATGCATAATCTTTGACAGCAGTAAGAAGGGTTGTTTTTATTCAAACAGATTGGGGCTGTGTATACAGTAATAATAATATAACTTTTGATAAGTAAACCACTGAAAAGTGGTAAAATTTCTAGTTTCAGGTTAAATTGACAATTTTACTCATACGTAAATTAATGATTTTTGATCTATTATGCAGATCAGATTAAAAGGATGCCTCTGTTGAAAATTCACTTTTATGTAAATGTACATTTAAAATTCCATTGTGCAAACCAGACTTGCAGGGGTGGCTCTATTCAAGGTAATTGCTTATAGAATTAACATGATTACTTTGAACCTGGTTTGTTAAGGATTTTTACATTTTTCTATTTTCTCATTTTTTATTTATTTTAGAAGCAGCCTCGCGATGTTTGTGGAAAGAGGAAAACGTAAGTCCTGGACCTCACGACACTTGCAAAAACACATAGTTAGTAGTACATACAGTTCATTAAGATAGGACCATGTCAAACACACATGCAGCGTCTGAATTTTTGAATCACAAACTACTGTGGTTATTGATTGGATCGGATCAGATTCAATATTTAGGGCATGTCCGGAACTGGCTCTCTGACTTCACCGAGAACACCAAGGCTGGACTCCCAGGCTGCCCTGCTCAAAATAAACAATCGAGGGGCTTAAAGAACTATGGCACTGAACGGGGGCTGTGCACTGGACTTTTCTCTGAACAAATGACACCACAAAGACTTTCACAAAGAACTGTCAGAACACGGTCATCAAACACAAATGACCAGAATATGCGGTCCGGGTGTGATGGATCGATGATGAACAAAGATCTCACCCAGGAGCAAAGATCTCACCCAGAAACAAAGATCTCACTGGATGCTGTGACAAGAGGGAGCTGAACAGGTTCTCCAGAAAGACAAAGAGAACAGGTCTTGAAGTCAACCACGCCAACTGTCCAGCTGAAGGTCATGCCCCCCGTATGGATCTGTGAAGATCTGTCAATAATCCTGGTATCGTGTTTCAAAACTGCAGTCTGCTTAATTTTATTTAATGTAACACATTCTCATGATATGGCCTGCTAGAGCAAGGCCACAGAATTTGTAGTTTATATTATGTGGGTCTGACGACTTATTTTTCCACTTCCAGTAACTTCGTGATGGTACAGAGATAATGATCCCAGCTCATAACCCTGAAACAAGTTAATGTTTATATTTTCTTTTACAGATTAAAATTGTGTCTCCACAAACATTCATGCAAAAGTTTTGTGGAGCTGAAGGAAGGATAGCAATTGTCCTTGAACTGACTGAGTGCGTTTTGGTGGGTCTGGTTTGCCACAAGGAAGTTATTGTTAAAACAATTTTTATAGCTTTATGCTTTAAATCTTAGATTGTTATTTATACCATACCACTTTATTTATAGAGCACTTTGGCGGACGCGGGCCAACCAAGGTGCTGTACGATAGAAACAAGCCAAGCAGACAGGAAAACAAAACAAAAAAAAACAAAAAAAAAGGGAAGAGAAAGTGTTCCTAGAAATAACTAATAATAATAAGGAATATATCACTAATAACATTAATGAAGGCTCATAAAAGGAAACAGCTCATTCATTGATTAGATGATCAGTTATACAAAAAATAACTTTTTAGATTTTTATATTCAACAGCATAGCCATTTAAAGGATCATTTAAGAAGCACGTTGTACTGTAGGATAAATCAGATAAACCTACAAACCACATTGCTTTATGTATGTTGTTTAATAAACAGGTATGTATATGTCATTTGATAAACAGGTATTTATTTTTTAACAGATCCAAAGAGAAAAGATGGGGGACGCCCTGGAGTTTTGGATCTATTCAAAAGGTTGATTTGAAAGGTTGATTTTGAAATGTGGTGGTTCTATATTTTTAAAACACGACTGACCCTGACTATAGACTGGACTTATTTTGAGAACATGAACCACATATGTCTGTCTATACAGCTGTATGTCTGTCTATATGTATATGTGTATGTGTGTCTATATGTATGTATGTCTGTCTGTACGTATATGTCTGTCTATGTCTGTATGTATGTTTTGACTTTTTCTACAGACTATGAAAAAGGTAAAGTATTTTAGGTGAGTATAAAACGTCTCCGTCTCCTGCTACTCATTTTGATGATCATGCTAATTAAGAATAACTTACTAATTAAAATAACCTCAAATCAGAGTGAGTGATTACTCATTTTCACTGAAGAATGAAATCATTTGTAGTTGTGTTGTTTTTGCCATTAAATACAAATGTTTTAGATAGTAAGAATGGAATTTTATTTTATATTTAAAGAAACAATTATTATTATAGCCAATTACAGAATTTAGTTTAAGTTAAGTTAAGGAGCTACCCACAGTTTGACCTTCCCCAGACCACAAATGGCTCATGGGATCCGAAGGTCTTAGTTTTATTTGACAAATTGCAAGTTTTTTGGTGTCCAGTTCTCCTCTCAAAAAGACTACAGGTTTCCGGAACTCCTTCAGGAGGAGTTGCCAGTGATGCCAGTGAATCCCGTCTTGACTCGAGGTCCTGCTAGGGACGGCTGCAAACGAGGGTGGACGGGACCCCTACAGGTGGAGGAAAGGACACGTCATCTTCTCGAGAGAAAAAGCAGCAGCTGTTACATCTGAGTGACCGGTGCTCCCCTGAAGGAGAAGTTTGGAACGATCGCTGAGCCAGATTTTGAGATGGATCTGGTCAGAGCAAAGCTCCCCACTTTGTGGCTTGACTACACTATGCCACACACAATTCAGGGTTGCGACCTGCTACTGTGCCCGCAATTCATGCCTGAATAGACTAAAACAACAGACAGCTGGACAAGACTGAAGCCATCAAACTGCCTGATGCCCTCCACCCACAAGACTTGAACAAAAAGCTCTCCCCAAAGAAAAGAATGAACTTTGACAGAAACCCAAGAAGAAAAAGACTTGAACAAAAAGCTCTCCCCAAAGAAAAAGAATGAACTTTGACAAAAACCCAAGAAGAAAAAGACCCGCACAGAAACTCACAGAAGAAAAAGACTTGAACAAAAAGCCCTCCCCAAGGAGAAAAAGACCCGCACGGAAACTCACAGAAGGAAAAGACTTGAACAAAAGCCCCCCCCCCAGAATCACATGAACTTATTTCACAGACAAAAGCTTTCCCCAAGCAGAACTGGACTGATCTCATAAGCAAAAGCTTGCCCAACAATGAAAAACTGGACTTATTCCACACACAAAGAATCCCCCCCCCAGATGAGATGGACTTGTGCCCAACAATGCAAAACTGGACTTATTCCACACACAAAGAATCCCCCCCCCCGGATGAGGTGGACTTGTGCCCAAAGGAAAGACACTGAACTTACCCTCCCACACCAGAAAAAGATGGATGCTGTGAAGAAGAATGGTTGATCTATTTCATTTTTTGAGTTCAAATCGGTTGTTTTTACTTTCCTGGGCAATAGTTGATATCAAAGAAGTTTCAAACTTATTTTATTTTTGTGCCCATAAAGGGCTATTTTGTTGTGTGTTTGAGAATTATTTCCCACATCTTTGAAAGTGTATAAGTTCCATTTAATTGTTTGACACAACAAATTAGATTGGTTCTTTTTTGGTTAAAACAAATTAGATTGGTTCTTTGGTTAAAACAAATTAGATTGGTTCTTTTTATTTTAAAACAAATTAAATAGCTTATTTCTTTTATTTGTTTAACACAAATAGATTAGTTCCTTTATATATATATATGTTTCTTCTCAAAAGTTCTATTTCTTTGGAAAAACTTGGTTTTTGTGGGTAAATAGACTAATTCATGCTAGATATATTGTTCCTTTTAAAAACTTTGACATAAACCATGAAAAGAGACCATACTCATTGCAAAATTCTCCTCAAAAACTTTATTTCTCTCAAACATTGAAATAAGTCATGAAATATGACAAACAGAGTTCTCCAAAACTTTATAATCTCTCAAACCATCCTAAAAAGGTGACCCTGCGCTGTTAGGGCGTTACTGTGGGGGCACGGGACGGTGGTGTGAGTTTTTTCCTCTAATTAGAAATTCGGCCTCAGAGGTTGTTTTCCGCACCGCTCACCTGATTGATAATGATCAGTTTATATATGATAAAGAGGATGAAATGATGGAGATGTTCAATATTTATCATCTAAAACTAATTACTCTGACCCAATAATTATAACCCAGCTCACTTATATCAAATATTCTCTGTTCCCTTTAAACACTTATATTTGATAGTACAAACATGTTGTTTGCTTTGCTCCTTGATACAGAAGAGACAGTCTTCTAGCCTTGACAATCTTTGGATTAGATGTTCTTGTTTGATCAGAACCATGACTTGTTTGTTTTATCTGTAAGACGTCAGAGCTGTCAAAACTCCACCTCCTTCTTGTTTAAATAGCTTGTCATGTCCAGTACAATTCGGAATTGTGCAGGACAATGTATTTGAGACCAAAACTAAGTTTCAAAAGACATTAAAAGCCATTCCCCTTTGCAAAGTTGTTTGTCTGATTTAACACTGTTCTCTTGTTTATCTTTGTGTGGTTTTTATTAAGGTAACAGGGGTTTAAAATCCCCATCAACAATCTATAAAAAATAATTTAAATGTATTCTCTGTCCTCAGAGTCAAAATCAATGTTCAAAGGACAAATAAAGTTATTTTATTTTCAAAGTCATATTTTCCATTTTCAATCCCTTCGTCAGACTACGTCTGTTTTTGCCGTTACTCCTGACTAGAAGTTGATTTATGTATACAAACATGGATTTGTGCTTTCAGACAAACACTGAAGAAAAACCCCACTAAAATACACACACACACATACACCCCCCAACACACACATTGATCAAATTCACCTTTTTTAATTAGAGTAAGAGCCTCCTGTCACCCACTTCTTCTTTTTGTTTCGTCTCGTGAGGCCTCCACTTGTGACTCGTGGCAATCTGTTTATTGTGCCATGATATTAGGTGATTAAAAATCACCATATTGGAAGATGGGAAGAGGAAAATGAAAAGGCAAACAAAAATAAAAGGGAGAGAGAAATGCTGCGGTAGCTTCACCTGCACCTGAGCAGAATACTGAATGTGCCACATGCATATGGCCAGACATTGATATTCTAAGTAGATTCTGTATGGTGAAAACCCTCCATGAAAACAAATAAGTAAAAAAACACTTGCAATAAGAACCCCAAAGAAGAATAAAGTCCATGCTACTTGTAATATAGGCTTCTGTTGCTTCTTAAACAGCTGGAAAATGAGCGTTTCTTTGGTGTGTGTGTCAACCATAACAAAAACTTATGAGTTTCTTAATGCTCTCCCAACAATAGCTATTCAAAGGATATCAAGTACCCATTTTTCATGCTTAAGTGTGTGTGATGAAGTGTATAAATTGATAGGCTGCAGCAAGTGTTACTTCAAAACTGGCTAAATTTGAATACCTTATTTCCTGTAGATAAATTGTAATAAACCTGCTTTCATCCATGGAGATGATGTGTGGCGGACAGACAGAAAACAAGCTGCCGGGGGGTTCCTTCATCTGCTCTAACCAGTTAATAGCAGAACCTGTGCATGGGGCCAATGAGAGCTGGTTAGCTTTCACACAAACACCCTGGTCTTCATCCATGAAACTGATGGTGATTCTGGTCACACTGAGGAAATTACCCCGAGAGGACGGCAGGTGGAAATTGATAAAAAGCACAAACAAAGCCCTGCTTCCCTAAATCCTCTGATTCATTTGCATTGCCTTGATCTTGGTGGTAGGTGACAAAAATATAAATGACATCAGAAAGTAATGTGCTCCATAATGGAGAAGATGCACCCTGAATTACAACAACATTGAATAAAATACATACCGCTTCTTGGTGTTTTCCAACAACAAACACGACTCATTAAAGATTATCGGGCTGTGAAATGAGTTGTGAAATTGTTGTCCTATAATACCAGCTGAGCCATTAAGCGTTTTGATGTAGGAAAATGGTGAAACTATGGGACAAACACAAAAAACTTATAAACTTTGTAAAATTTTTGTCACAGTATCCTCATATATATAAAACACAAACTGTGGATGTAATTGGATTCATTCAGAATTAAATATTTGATGTAAAAATACCTTTACAACATTCTGTCAGAGCACAGACAATGAAAAAAAATCAGGAATATGAGCATCCGGCAGGTGGAATAAACTACGAAAGTGAAACAGGAAACTCAGATGAGCCAAAGCATTAGGCACAGTTGACATGTTGTACTTTCTCACTGCTGAGTTACAAAAAATACTGTCACTTTTAACATTTTACCAGATGAAAAGAATTATATATATGTGGTGGACCACTAGGGGGCTCTACTCACACCCAGTGGACCGAATGTGTTAAGGATGCTTTTATTGTGAAAGGTCCAGAGGACCGGATGTTATGTGGGTATATAAGGCGGAGTTGGGTGGTTTTCCCGCCAGTTAAAGTAGGAGTGAATAAAGTGAAGACCTGCATCCCGTCTCCTGTGTCGTCTCTTCACCACCTCCTACAATTGGTGACCCACGTGAGCTGAATATGTCGACGCATGAAGCTACAGCCAGCTCCCCTCAGCTGTCCCCTGTGGTGGAACCCCCACAGGCGGCCTCGCTCGCTTTTGCGGTGTCCGCCAGGATGCCGGACTTTTGGCTGAACGCCGCCCCGGCGTGGTTTGCACACGTCGAAGCGCAGTTCGTCCTTCGCGGGATTTCTTCAGACGACACCAAATACCACCATGTGGTCGCGGCGCTGGACCCACGGTCAGCCCAGCGGGTAATGAGCCTGCTCGAGGCCCCTCCTGCTCAAGGAAAATACGCCGCAATCAAGGAGCTCCTTCTGCAGCGTTATACGCTTTCAGACGCGGAGCGCGCGGAGAAACTGTTTTCTTTCCCCGGTTTGGGCGATGGAACAGCTTTGGAGCTAGTGGAAGGCATGTTAGCCTTGCGGGGCTCAGGCGACTGCGAGTTCCTCTTCCGCCACCTTCTCCTCCGCAAGTTTCCAGCACAAGTGCGTAATGTCCTGGCCAACTCCACGTTTCTGCAGCAGAAGAATTACCGCGCGCTGGCTGGAGAAGCTGACCGCATTCTTCTAACGACAAGGACCTTCGAAGTCCAGATGGCGGCCCACGGATCTCCAGCAGCGCCCGAGTTTCAAGTAACGCCCTCAGCGCCGGACGAGCCATCGGTGGTAGCAGGGGTCGCTAGCCGCGGGCGGACAGGAGCCGCCTTTTGCTACTACCACAAGCGTTTTGGCGCCAAAGCACGACGGTGCGTCCCGCCGTGCAGCTACAAACCTCAGGGAAACGACAACGCCAACGCACGCTAGCAGCCGCGGCCGTTGGCGACAAGGAAAGGCTGCTTTTCATCGAAGACTCGAGGTCGGGGAGGCGGTTCCTGGTGGACTCTGGTTCGCAGAAGAGCCTTGTTCCCCCGTCTGGCTCCGACACGTTGGCTGAAGGCTGCGGGCCGCAGCTAACCGCGGCTAACGGCTCACCCATCAAGACGTTTGGTGAAAGGTTGGTGACTGTTCGTTTCCATGAACGAGACTTCCAGTGGAACTTTGTGGTAGCTGCTAGCTCAGTCCCTATTTTAGGGGCCGATTTTCTTTGTGCTCACGGGCTCCTGGTTGATATGGCTAACAGACGTTTAATCGACGCGGTGTCCTTTTCGTCACTGCCTTGCGAGACGCGAGGAGCTGGGCCTCTAATGCATGCTAATTTTTTAGCTTCGGGTGATGTGTTTCAACGTTTATTGTCTGAGTTTCCCTCGCTAACTGTTCCTAACTTTGCCAACACAAACACAAAGCATGGGGTTGAACATTACATTCCCACAACAGGTCCCCCGGTGTTCGCACGGGCACGCCGCCTCGATGCTACTAAGCTAGCAATAGCACAGGAAGAGTTTGCTAACATGGAGCATTTAGGCATCGTGCAGCGCTCAAACAGCCCGTGGGCCTCCCCCCTGCACATGGTGCCCAAAGCAGACGGCAAATGGCGACCATGTGGGGATTTCCGCCGCCTTAATAACATCACAGAGAACGATCGTTATCCCATCCCCCACATCCAGGATTTCTCAGTGCACCTGGATGGGACCTCTATTTTTTCAAAAGTAGATTTAGTACGGGGGTACCACCAGGTCCCTGTGCATGTGGAGGATGTCCCTAAAACCGCTGTGATCACGCCTTTCGGCCTGTTTGAGTTTTTGCGCATGCCTTTTGGTCTTAAAGGAGCAGCACAAACATTTCAGCGGTTGATGGATTCAGTCCTAAGGGGTCTGTCCTTCGTATTTGTGTACTTGGACGACATCCTGGTGGCTAGCAGCTCAGCTGAGCAGCACATGTCCCACCTCCGCGAGGTTTTTCAGCGCCTAGCAGCACATGGCCTGATTGTAAATACAGCAAAATGCCAGTTTGGACTGCCAGTCATTGATTTTTTGGGCCACCGCATTTCTGCCAGTGGTGCTGTCCCGTTACCAAACAAAGTGCAGGCGGTGTCAGATTTTCCACAGCCCCAGTCTGTTAAAGCGCTACAAGAATTTTTGGGAATGGTGAATTTCTATAACCGGTTCCTCCCCAGGGCAGCACAACTGCTGCGCCCGCTCTATGGAGCGCTGAAAAAGAAAAAGCCCAACGACAGTGTTGACTGGACACCAGAACGCCTACAGGCATTTGGTGATGCTAAAGCTGCACTGGCCACTGCTGCCCTTCTGGCCCACCCATCCCCGGCGGCACAAATAGCTTTGACAACAGACGCATCTGATGTCGCGGTGGGGGCTGTGTTAGAACAGCAGGTGTCAGGAGTTTGGCAGCCGCTTGCATTTTACAGCCGTACGCTGCGGGACAATGAGCTTAAATACAGTGTTTTTGACAGAGAGTTGCTGGCGCTTTACCTAGCTACACGCCATTTCAGGTTTTTCCTGGAAGGCCGCCAGTTCACTGCATACGTTGACCACAAACCCTTGGTGTTTGCCATGTCGAAAATTTCTGACCCCTGGTCTGCTCGCCAGCAACGCCACCTCGCAGCGGTGTCTGAATTTACTACAGACATTCAGCATGTGGCTGGAAAGTCCAACGTGGTGGCCGACTGTCTCTCCCGGGTGCTGATCTCCCCCGTGTACGTGGGCATCGATTTTTCTGCCATGGCTGCGGACCAACGTAGCGACGCAGAAATACTCGAGCTCCAGTCCGGGCCCACGGGCCTCGAGTTGGAGGAACGGCAGGTGAATGACGGAGGTCCTCTCCTGCTCTGTGACGTTTCTACTGGCAGGCCCCGCCCCCTGGTTCCAGTTTCATGGCGACGCCGCGTTTTTGACTCCTTGCATTCCCTTTCGCATCCAGGGGTTAGAGCATCGGTGAAACTGGTCAGTTCAAAGTTTGTTTGGCCCGGTCTGCGTAAAGCGGTTAAGGAGTGGGCAGCAGCGTGTGTCCCATGTCAGCGTGCTAAGGTTGACAGGCACACCAAAGCACCTTTGGAACCTTTCCCTATCCCTAGTCGGCGGTTTGACCATGTGCACGTGGACCTGGTGGGCCCTCTGCCTCCATCACAAGGTTTTACTCATCTGCTGACTATGATAGATCGGACCACCAGGTGGCCTGAGGTGGTTCCTCTGACATCCACAACGGCTGCAGTGGTGGCCCGGGCATTTTTGTCTACCTGGGTTGCACGTTTTGGCCCCCCTTCAGACATTACATCAGACAGGGGCCCGCAGTTTGTTTCTGAGCTTTGGTCTACCATGGCCAAGGGCCTGGGGACGAACGTTCACAGGACCACAGCTTACAACCCTCAAGCTAATGGTTTGTGTGAACGGTTTCACAGGTCATTGAAAGCTGCACTGCGAGCTGCATTGACCGGTGACAACTGGATTGACCGTCTTCCCTGGGTGTTGTTAGGTTTACGTACCGCAACCAAAGAGGACCTGAGCTC
>JBBPBX010100561.1:0-12340 GCA_038048925.1 Garcialebias charrua | reverse complement strand
ACCAGTATTTTATAACCAACATCTAGAGTCCAGATTATGATCTAAGGTTTAATTAGTTTGTTTTTAAAGTATTCTTGAGAAATTAGGAGCAAATCATAGATTAGGTACTTGTTCAAAAATTGTTACAGAATATATTTTACAAAATCAAAATTTATTTTATTTGTGTGTTAAAACACCAGTTGCATCTCATGGCCTATAATAATTATTTTAATATTTTCTGGTAGAATGTTTACACTCTGGTGTGGACTCTCATGTGTGAGTTTAAAGTTGCCTTCTGACTAAATCTTTGTCCACAACGGTCACAAGGAAATGGCTTGTCTCCTGTGTGGACTCTCATGTGTGAGTTTAAAGTTGCCTTCTGACTAAATCTTTGTCCACAAAGGTCACAAGGAAATGGCTTGTCTCCTGTGTGGACTCTCATGTGTGATTTTAAATTTGTCTTATGACTAAATCTATGTCCACAAAGATCACAAGGAAACGGCTTGTCTCCAGTGTGGACTCTCATGTGAGAGTTTAAACTTATCTTCAGACTAAATCTTTGTCCACAAACATCACAAGGAAATGGCTTATCTCCTGTGTGGATTCTCATATGTCTGTTTAAACTTGTCTTATGGCTAAATCTTTGTCCACAAAGTTCACAAGGAAATGGCTTGTCTCCTGTGTGGACTCTCATGTGTCTGTTTAAATGTGTCTTACAACTAAATCTTTGTCCACAAAGTTCACAAGGAAACAGCTTGTCTCCTGTGTGGACTCTCATATGTGAGTTTAGATTTGTCTTCCGACTAAATCTTTGTTCACAAAGTTCACAAGGAAATGGCTTGTCTCCTGTGTGGACTCTCATATGCGAGTTTAAATTTGTCTGCTGACTAAATCTTTGACCACAAAGATCACAAGGAAATGGCTTGTCTCCTGTGTGGACTCTCATATGTGAGTTTAAATTCGTCTTCCGACTAAATCTTTGTTCACAAAGTTCACAAGGAAATGGCTTGTCTCCTGTGTGGACTCTCATATGTGAGTTTAAATTCGTCTGCTGACTAAATCTTTGTCCACAAAATCACAAGGAAATGGCTTATCTCCTGTGTGGATTCTCATATGTCTGTTTAAACTTGTCTTATGACTAAATCTTTGTCCACAAAGTTCACAAGGAAATGGCTTGTCTCCTGTGTGGACTCTCATGTGTCTGTTTAAGTGTGTCTTACAACTAAATCTTTGTCCACAAAGTTCACAAGGAAACAGCTTGTCTCCTGTGTGGACTCTCATATGTGAGTTTAGATTTGTCTTCCGACTAAATCTTTGTTCACAAAGTTCACAAGGAAATGGCTTGTCTCCTGTGTGGACTCTCATATGTGAGTTTAAATTCGTCTGCTGACTAAATCTTTGACCACAAAGATCACAAGGAAATGGCTTGTCTCCTGTGTGGACTCTCATATGCGAGTTTAAATTCGTCTTCCGACTAAATCTTTGTTCACAAAGTTCACAAGGAAATGGCTTGTCTCCTGTGTGGACTCTCATGTGTGAGTTTAAATGTGTCTTCTGACTAAATCTATGTTCACAAAGTTCACAAGGAAATGGCTTGTCTCCTGTGTGGACTCTCATGTGCAAGTTCAAACTTAACTTGTGACTAAATCTTTGTCCACAAAGTTTACAAGGAAATGGCTTTTCTCCTGTGTGGACTCTCATGTGTGTGTTTAAATGTGATTTGGAAGTAAATCTTTTACCACAGTCATCACAGCTTATTGATTTTGGCCTTGCCTGGACTTTCCTGCATGACTCTACATTTTTCTTCTCTCCAACACATTTCTTATTAAGCAGACATCTTGAAGACTTCACTCCTGAATGACTTGTCATGTGTCTTTGAAGAGTCCGGTTACTGACATACTGCTTACCACACTCAGAGCAGCTCAAAGATTTGTTGACAGTTTTTACTTCTGATTCAGGAGCCCTGCTCTCCTTCCAGTCTTTCATACTGTCTTCACGTTCTGATTCAGAGTCTGATGAGTTCTTTAGCAGAGAGTCAGGATTGGTCATTTCACCATCCTCTTCATCGTCCTCGTTAACGTCAGTCTTTGAAGAGCTGGAACTGTCTTTGTGAATTTTTAAATCTGGGTTCTGGTAAGTTTTTTTTTTTTAAATCCTCCTCACTTTTTAAAGAAACTGTAGTGACCTAAAATCTGATATCGGTCTCCTCCATATTAAGTTGGTCACCCACCAGACTGGTCTAAGGGTCTTTTCTTCCACTTTATGATAAGAGGCTCTGGGTCCTGCTGGTCAACATCAGGCCTTCAGTCTTGAGGAGCTTCTTCTTAATCAGCTCTAAACAGAGGCAGGAACCACTGAAACACATGAACAATAAAGACAATGTTACACACACACACACACACACACACAATTTTACCCTCACAATCACCATCTTCTAGGGGTGTAACGGTACACTAAAATCACATTTCGGTTCAGTTCAGTTTCAAGGAGGGCTCGGTTCGGTTGATTTTCATACAAAAAAAGACAAAATAAAGACTTACAAAATGTTTATTTTGAAAATATGGCAAGTAAACAATACGTTTGTATAAAAATAAATAAAAGTGACCCATTTGGGTGATATTTTAAATAAACGGCACTCTTTACAATAAATAAACTATACTAACAATAATAAAATCTTAATAAATACAAAACAGTCAGAACCAGAACAATAAGCAGCAACAGACTGTTTACAATCTAACTAATCAAGTTTTAAGTTTTTGTCCAAAAAGACCAACTTGTCCACATTTTCTGCTAAAAGCACAGATCTAGTTGCAGTGAATATCTCCAGTGGTGGAGAAAATCATCTCAATAACAACAGTAGCAGCAGTGTGGCTGTATTTGTCCTCATTACTCACAACCTCTTCTTGGACCTGCTCCTCCAGGTGGGACAGGTCCCTGGAAAAGTTCAGAGTTCAGTCATCACACACTTCTTAGCTGCAGGTGATCTCTGGTGGATTTCCCTGATCTCTGGTGGATTTCCCTGAAGAGGAAGAAGTCAGCTGCTATCTCTGTCCTAGACTGGAAATAAAACACAAGGTTAAAAAAACGAGTTAATAAGATTATAATTTTAAATTAAAAAGGTTAATTAGATAATAATAATAAAAGAACAATACCCTGATGCATGCTCAATAATCAAGGTAGAAAAATCTAAAAAAGCTAAGTCTGGTCCTCTGGACATTCAAAAAACAAAACAAACAAAGCAAAAAAATTGTAGAAACGTTTCGTCTTTCGTCCGAAAGACTTCCTCAGTCTGAGATGCTGTATTCAGCTCAGTCTTATAAATAGCACCCTCTCACAGTGGATCAACCAGTTGGCTGATGACAGCCGAAACCAGCTGCTCACATGATCAAGGAGGACCATCAGCCTAACGATGGATCGTTAGCACCCTGATGGTTGTTTGCTATTCACAGAGGGCTGAGTGATACTAGCAATAACAGCATTGTAAGAGGGGGACAGTTGAACCCGGAGGCCTCAATAGGCAACAATACCTCTTCTTGAACAGTTGTTATGAGGTGGTTGAATCTCTTGGTCATCACCATCATCATCATCATCATCATCATCATCATCATCATCATCATCATCATCATCATCATCATCATCATCATCATCATCATCATCAGGGCTTTAATCAGCACCAGGGCTTGTTGACAATATCAGTTTGAGCTTTTTCATGAAGTGCTGAACATTTTGGCTGAAGTGTTGAAGTGATGGATGTCATAGCGGGGCTCTAGAACTTTAAAGTCAGTGCAACAACAACATTCAGACGTAGATCCAGAGCTTTAAAAAGTCCTACAGTTTGTGTTATTGCTCTGGACCAATCTGAATTACCCGATGAAGGTTGTTTAAATGCTGCTGCTGTTAGTAGTGTTTGCAACAAGCTGCTTTTCTTACTTGTAGAAGACGTTCACGTTCAGATGATGTAGTTTCAAGAGCGTTAACAAGTCAGACGTGTTGCTGCTGCAGATCCAATCTACGTGAAACAATGTCGACTCACAGCTTTGGATTTGTTCATGTCTTTTAACAAGAAAGCCATAATGTTCCCAAACAGGAGACCGCAACGAGATGCTAGGCTGCTAAATGCTACGTGTGCTGCAAGATATTAGCGCCGTGCTGAAACACACCTAGGAATTTTTGTTCTGCAGTGCATAATCTCCCGTTAATAAAATTTAATGAGTGAAAAAATAAATTAAACGGTACGCAGGTGGACCAAACCGAACGTGCCGTAGCGAAACGGTTCGGAACACCCATGTGTACCGTTACACCCCTACCATCTTCTGTCTGCATATACATTAACACCAACATATTATTACAAAAAACAATTTTAAAGGCAGAAAACATTTTTAAGTTATTCTGTTCTGAACAAAGGATTGCCTGTGATAAAAGTTATTTTTAATATAACCCATTCAAATTTAACAAAGTTAATTAACAGCTAAATCACCCTTCCAGTGTCAACCTTTAGGAGTTTTACCGCTGTTATAAATGACAATTTATAAACGTTATTGTTGCTAAAAAATATTTGAACATTAAAAACCACATGACTGGTAATAATACAGGCAAACCGCCTGTTATAGAGAAGGCAGCATTTATATTTCATAATTATTTTTACGCCGTATGTCCTTCCTGACGCAACCACAGACTTCTGTGTGAAGCAGAGAGCTGCTATCTAGGGCTCCCAGAGGAACAGATGGTGGGGGTTAAGGGCCTTGCTCAAGGGCCCAGAGTGGAGCAAATGAGGGTGGAAGCAGGTGTGTTTCACCATTCCCACCCACATGTTGATGTTGTCAGTACCGGGAGTTGAACCGACGATCTTCCGATCACAGGCCCACCTTCTCTAACCTCTGCGCCACCACTCCTACAATAATGATTTAATACAGTGTAGGATTTAAATTTGCAGATATTTATGATGAACTACAAACACCTAAAACTGACACCCTTCACAGAGAGAACATTTGGAGGGTTTTGGAAAATAAATAAAAATCACACATTAAACAGAGACACACCTTTGTTATAGTTTTGTTCAAATATGCCTATTGTAGTATCCTGATGCATGTTCTATAATCCAGGTAGGGGGAAAATAAGTCTGGTACTCTGGACATTTATACAGTATAATGTTTTGTTTTTTGAACCCATCCAAAGGGCCCTATCCAGCTGATATACTGTGGCACAGTGGTCACCAACCTTTTTGAGACTGAGAGCTACTTCAGTGGGAAAAATTTGCACGGCTCACCTGTGATTATAGTATTAATAATAATACATTTACACACGTGAATACATGAATGCCTGATCACATCTGATCTGATCAGTATTATTAAAGACTCCACACAATGATTATCAGTAAGGATTTAGCTTGGTAAATATGATAAATTATTTTTGATAATTAGTGATTAGAACTCTCAATTGAGAACTTGAATCCTCAGTTTGAATCTTTCTGGGCTCTTCTGTACAACTGTAAATTGTAGCTGTGACTAGTAGTGTGGATGGTTGTTTGTCTCTTTGTCTCGCTGATGGACTGGAGACCTGTCCTGGGTGTCCCCTGCCTTCACACAAAAGCAGCTGAGATTGGTTCCAGTCCTAAGCAAAGGGGGCATAACGGATGACTTATTAACTTATTTTTAAACTAGGGATGGGGCCGATCCGATCCCGTATAGGTATCGGACTCCGATACCAGCATACTTTACATATCGGATTTTCGATCCAACCTACCAATATTTCCCGATCCATGATGCAAGTTGGCTTCATGCTATGGAATGGATTTCCTGAATGGATGCGTGTCTCATGAACCCAGAGTAACAAGACCCGCCTCACATTCCGGAAATCCATGTCACAGTTTGCAAACAGCTACAGCGTGAGGACTGAGTGAGTAGCATCTTAGCTAATAGCTAGCCAACTTTTCATCATAACATGTCCACTGTGTGGAAGTATTTTACACTCAACACCGCAAGACAGCAACGTTCAATGTTTGCAGAGCCATAGCGCCATATTAAACCATGATCAAGTTAGTGTTACGTTGGAAAGTCAAGCTCCGTGGCTTCAGCGGGATGCCACTCTCGCTGAACCGAAACACAGGTATCCCGACCCGGCTAGCCGTATCCCCATCTCGGTGGAGTGACTGGCTGAGAGCGGCTGAACTAAATCAGAGCACCCGCCCCGGATTGAACAAGAAAAACACATCGCTGAAGACACAGAGCTCAAATGTTTACCGAGAAGTTGCTAAACTTCATAGTAAGAAATCCTTCATTTTCTATAATTACGGTGAAGTTTAGAAACTTCTCGGTAAACATTTGAGCTACGTGGCTTCAGCGGTGTGTTTTTCTTGTTAAAATTCAAGATCTTTTTATTGAATTTTTCATTTTTGTTCTCAAAAAAACAAAACAAAATCATAAACAGCAAAGATGGTGATGAAACATTTGCATGTAACCATTAGTGAAGACATTATTAAACTGAGTCAATCTGAATTGCAGCATGTACATTATAATCCACACCAAAGGAAAAAAATAAAAAAAAATAAAATAATCCCTACCCAATCACTGCCAAAAGGAAAAGGAAAAAATAAATAAAAGGTAAAATAGCCAAGAGACTGCATTAACCTGAATGAGTTGTGTTGTCAAAGAGACTGGAATAGATTCAGGAAAGGTCCCCAAACATTCTCAAATTTACCCTCTTTCTGTTGGAGTGTGAATCTGATTTTCTCCAGCTTTAAACAGGACATGATGTCAGCCAACCACTGAGCGTGAGTGGGTGGAGACGGTTCTTTCCACCTAAGCAAAATAGCTCGTCTGGCCAGGAGAGAGGTGAACGATATTACGTGTTGTTGGTTTTTATTTAGGTTTGTCATGCCCTCTACAAGACCAAACAGAGCAATCAGTGGGTCAGGATTCAGACGTGTATCTAGTACACGTGATAAAGTCTGAAAGATTTCCCGCCAATATTTGTTCAGAGATGGGCAAAACCAAAACATATGGGAGAGAGAGGCTTCAGCATGTTTGCATCTCACACAGTATGGGCTGACATCAGGATACATAGAGGACAATTTCAGTTTAGAGATGTGAGCTCTGTGCACCACTTTAAATTGTATTAGACAATGTCTAGCACAGAGAGAACTGGAGCTCACCAGTCTGAGTATGGAGGTCCAAGAGTCCTCTGAAATAGAGGAGCCAAGATCCTCTTCCCAAGCAGCTTTGATTTTATCTGAGGAAGCACGCTTCAAATCCAATAGTTTACTGTAAATGAATGAAATAGAACGTTTTTTATTTGGGTCTAGAGAAACAATAGTGTCAACAATACTGCTATCTGTTGAAATGGAGAGGCTGGACAAATGAAGAGTAATAAAGTGCCGTATTTGGAGATACCTAAAAAAATTGGACTGGGGAAGACTAAATTTTTCACATAGTTGTTGAAATGAAGCTAACATGTTATTGAGAAATAAGTCATTGAAGCGTACTATACCCCTTCTCTGCCATTCTTTAAAAACAGAGTCCTGAGATGAGGGTTTGAAAAGTTGGTTAGACATGATAGGGATATAGAGAGAGAAACTAGAAAAATCTAAACATTTACAAAATTGTGCCCAGATTTTTAGTGAATGTTTTATAACTGGGTTTATAACAGTTGTAAGTGGTGGAAGTGGGAGTGAGGATTCCAAGAAAGCCACGGTGGACCATTTCCTAGAACACCGTGACTCCATCTCTACCCAGTCAGGCCTGTTGTAATAGAATGACCAGAATGCTAGACAGTGCAAGTTTGCTACCCAATAATAAAAGCGGAAATTTGGAAGAGCAAGACCACCTGTGGCCTTAGTTTTTTGGAGGCATGTCTTATTTAAGCGTGGGCGTTTTCCTTGCCACAGATATGATGAAATGATGGAATCTAACTGAACAAAGAATGAACCAGGGATAAAAACAGGAATATTTTGAAAGAGATATAAAAACTTAGGTAAAGTGACCATCTTGACTGAGTTAATACGGCCTATGAGGGATGTGGAAAGCGGTGACCATCGGGATAATGCCTGCTTTGTCTGATTCAACAGAGAGACAAAATTTTCTTGATATAAATCTTTATACCTCCTCGTAACTGTAACACCCAGGTAAGAGAATTTTATCTTCTCAATTTTAAAAGGCCATTTACTAAAGTCAAGAGGCTGCGCCAGGGTATTAACAGGGAAAATTTCACTTTTACTCAGGTTTAATTTGTAGCCAGAGTTTATTCCAATTCCTCAAGTAATGATAAAACAGAAGGCAGTGTGTCAGTTGGATGAGAGATGAAAAGTAAGAGGTCATCAGCATAAAGGGAGACCTTATGCTCCATATCGCCTCTCCAGATTCCTGAAATTGTGTCACAGGACCGCAAAGCAATGGCAAGAGGTTCAATTGCCAGGTCAAAGAGCAAGGGGCTCAGTGGGCATCCCTGACGAGTTCCTCGATGTAGACTGAATAGTTTCGATATCTGAGAGTTGGCACGAATGGTTGCGGTAGGATTTGAATAAATTAATTGCACCCATGTAATGAAATTGGAGCCAAAACCAAATTTGTCAAGCACATTAAACAAGTAGTCCCATTCAACCCGATCAAATGCTTTCTCCGCGTCAAGGGAAATAACACACTCAGGAACAGTATCCAAAGGAGAATAAATAATGTCCAAAAGGCGTCTGATATTAAAAAAGGAGTGCCTGCCTTTAATGAATCCAGTCTGGTCTTTTGATATGATGAAAGGAAGGATCTTTTCCAACCTTTGAGCAAGAACTTTGGCTAAAATTTTGGCATCTGTATTTAAAAGGGAGATTGGTCGATAAGAGGAACAATGAGTTGGGTCTTTTCCTTTCTTTGCAATGAGGGTAATGCAGGCCTCTAAGAAAGATTTTGGAAGGGATCCTTGGTCAAACGACTCTGAGAGAACCGAGTGTAGGAGTGGGGAGAGTAATGGAGAAAATGTCTTAAAAATTCAGCAGGGAAGCCGTCAGGACCCGGACATTTGCCAGATTGCATTGCCGATACAGCTGACACAATTTCTGTCAGGGATATTGGGATCTCCAGTGCATCTTTCAGGTTGGGTGTGAGTTTTGGCATATTGGTCTTTTCGAAAAACTGAGAAGATAAATTCTTGTTGGTTTGAGATTCTGAAGTATATAAATGGGAATAAAAGTCCTTAAATGCTCTGTTAATTTGTAAATGATCTAGAGTTATGGTGCCGTTCTTTAATTGGATCTTAGGGATGATTTGTTTAGCCATGGCACCCTTCAACTGATTTGCCAGTAGTTTTCCTGACTTTTCTCCATGTATGTAAAATGATGATTTACTTTTCAAAAGTGATTGTTCTATTGAGTATGTAGACAATAAATCAAACTTAGTTTTGAGTTCTACTTTTTTTTTGTACAGATTAGGGCATTTGTTTTGAGCATATTGTTTATCAATTTCTTTTATCTGCTGGGCTAAATCAGTTCTTTCTTTTTGAGATTTTTGCCTCAGCCGGGCTGTATATGAAATGATTTGTCCCCTAAGATAAGCCTTAAGGGTATCCCAAACGGTTGACAGTGGGATCCCAGGAGTTCTGTTTATGGATAGAAAGAAGTTTATTTCTTTTTCTATAAATGTAACGAAATCATTGTTTGACAGCAACGTTGAATTGAATCTCCACTGTCTACTCCTTTGAGGAATGTCAGGGAGGGACAGAGACAGAGTGACAGGTGCATGGTCTGAGATGACAATACTTTGGTGGTCACAGCCACGGACAGAGGGAAGAAGTTTGTTGTCCATGAATAAGTAATCGATCCTCGAGTATGAGTGATGAACATGAGAGAAAAAAGAATATTCTCTCTCAGCTGGGTGTAAAAAACGCCACACATCGCACAGGCCATATTTAGATAAAAAGGCACGGATAGTGTGGGACGATCTGCTGGCTGTGGCAGGGTTTGTAGAGGATCTGTCCAAAACTGGATCCAACCAGCAGTTCAAGTCACCACTGAGTATCAATGAGTATGTGTTTAGGTCCGGGAGCAGTGAAAATAATTTCTCAAAGAAACCAACATCATCCGTATTTGGGGCATAAACGTTAACTAGCACTACTGGTGTGTTGTACAATTTACCGGAAACAATCACAAAACGACCATATTTATCTGAGTTAACTTGAAAAGGTTCAAATGAAATGTCTTGACTGATGAGGATCGAGACGCCCCGAGCCTTTGCTCGAAAGGAGGAATGGAAACTCTGCCCGTGCCATGTTTGCAGTAATCGTTTGCTATCGTCACTTCTAATGTGAGTCTCCTGCAGGAAAGCAATGCCTGTATTTAACTGTTTTAAATGAGAAAGCACCTTCCTTCTCTTGACGGGGTGGTTCAAACCTTTGACGTTCCAGCTTGACAACACCAACTGACCACTCATATTACTAATAATTTGTATAAGAAAGGTAGGTAATACAGTCTAATGTGTTGATGGCTGTGCAGTTCTTGGCAAAGTGAAAGAAAATATAAATTAATGGCAGTGATGGACCCCCACCCCCTCCCTTTCCCACCCTGGACAGCTGCAAAAAACAGAAGCAGCAAGCTCCATAATAAAAATAAGTCTCCTGTCTAACTTTTAAACTAGTGCTCCAGTATCATAAAAAGAGAAAAAAATGTATAAGCACCTCACAAAATAGTTTAAAAGTATGCAAGGCCAAAAATGTATACATATAAATGTATGTGTAATCACACACACACACATACAAACATAAAGTTAAATTAATCCTAATCTTAAATTAATTCTTTAATCAATTTAGGATTAATTCAAGATTCAATTTAAGATAGTCAACAGGTAAACAAGAAAAGGAAAAATGTTAATAGTTCAAAAGAATATATTGAAAACATTATATATTTCACCCATTTTTATACATGAATGCTTCAATTATTTATGTGCCTAAATACAAAACCAAAAAGGCGCACTCTTTTAAGGCACTGAAAACTAAATAGTCTCAGATAATGAGAGTATGGGCAGAGTCCTGCTCATCTGTTCGTCACCTCATGTAAACAAAAGTTTCGTGTAAACATTTTTTTTAAGTTTAGTGTAAACATAAACAAAGCCAGTGCGGAAACAGCGCGTTGCTTATCAGTCAAAAGAAAAGTTAAATCTTACTTGCGCTGTGAAACCTGAGGTAAGGTGTCCATGAACTTCTGCACCTCCTCCACAGAACCCAGCCACTTTCTGTGTCCATCAGGTAAAGTCACACAGAGTCGAGCAGGAAAAGCAGAGCAGGTTTTAAACCCAGAGAATACAGCGCAGCCATCATGTCCTTGTATTCCACTCACTGGTTAAGGACTTCAGGGGTGTAATCCTCCACGATCCGCACCGGTTTCCCCCGGTAGTCAAGTTTTCCTCTGCGTCGAGCCTCCCGGATGAGGAGCTCCTTCACCTGGACCCGGTGCAGTCGCAGGATAACCGGGCGCGGCCGTTGGTCCGAGGCGGGTTTCGGGGCGAGGGTTCGATGAGCCCGGTCCAGTTCAGGTGGAGATGGAAGCGTGTCACGCCCGTAGATGTCACACAGCAGGTTGGAGAAGAAGTCTGTGGGACGTCCGCTCTCAATAGACTCAGGTAGGCCCAGAATACGAAGGTTCTGCCGTCTGCTTCGACTTTCTAAATCTGCAAGTTTAGACTTTAGTCTGGCGTTTTCCTCCTGGAGAGTTGAGCAGGTGTTTTCCACCTCAGTCATGCGCTGGCTCAGGTCGTCAGTGACAAGTTCCAGTGATGAGACACGCTGGCCGTGTTCCTCCACCGCGAGCCGGGTCTGGTCCAGTTTGACATCCAGCTGGTTAAAAGTTTGTTTGAACTCAGCTGACAGCGTCGTGCGGTGCTCCTTGAGCAGCGACGTAATTGCCTCAAGGGTTAGGCCAGCGTCATCTTTCTCAGCGTCCTTCTTCGATCTTGTCGACTTTTGAGACATTTTAAATTTAAAATCTTGAAAAGAAATGTTTGATTGAAGTCGTGTGCGTGATAATAGGCAAAAAAAGTAAATGTAAAGGGCATGGTGGTGCTAAGAATTAAGTCTTAACCGGAGCACTGGTAAGCGCGACTACTCCATCTCACGACCACACCCCATCCATGTTTTCTTGTTCAGTCCAGGGTGGGCGCTCTGATTTCGGTCAGCCGCTCTCAGCCTGTCCCTCCACCGAGACGAGGACGCGGCTGGCCAGGTCGGACTGGGCGCGGCTGGCCGGGTCGGGATGCTTGTGTTTTGGTTCAGCGAAAGTGGCATCCTACTGAAGCCACAGAGCTCGAATGTCCAACGTAAAACTAACTTGACCGCAGTCCAAGATATAGTTTACCCTCCAGGAGATATTTATCAGTACAACAATAGACAA
>JBBPBX010100559.1:0-12341 GCA_038048925.1 Garcialebias charrua | reverse complement strand
ATGCCAATTTTTTCCCTACACATGCAAATATTATGTAATATTAAATACATTATTACACAAACCTTGGTCAATATGTGTAGTTTATTTTTTTTAGATACATGAAAAGATTTAATAATCGGGAGATATAAATAAACAAACAAACAAACAGAAATAAACATCTGATAGTGTGACAAGACTCTCAGTCCCTCGGTGCAACAGTAACTATTTAAACATTAAAACACTGAAACATATAATAATAAACATAAGCATAAAATAGTAAAACTGTAACACTGTCCTGAGTTTTTGCATAGTGGTAAATGAGTATGAAAATTTACACCAACTCTAAAACTAAAACACTAAACATTTAATGAACATAATACTGTCCTGAGTTTTTGCATACTACTGTAGTATAAAAAGTAAAAAAGTATAAAAGTACAGTATAACTATAAAATAAACTAAAGGTTCTAGCATTGACATTTGCAAAGTGGCAAAGCAGCATATGAGTTAATGTACACAGTATATGTATGAGGTAGTAGTTCATGTTGTTATAGAGGCAAAAGTGGCATATGCAGTAAGGCACATTGGGCATCCGTCTACAGCTGACAGGTTTGTTGATGTGTCAATGTGGTAGAACTGGTCAGCAGAGGACATTGGTTCAACTGGTAGGGACTCTGTCTCATCCTGTGCGGTCACATTGCCTTTTATGCTTGGTTTAACACCACACCGGGCCATCAGCTTTCTGAAAATGTTCTTGAACTGGCTGGCACTAGGGTTGTTATTCCATCCACCTTAAAATAGACACAAGATATATAACAGTATATTACATATTCACCGATTTTTCAAACAAATAAACAAACCAAATGTATTTTCCTAAAAAAAAAAAGAAAACATGGATCAACAAATTGAAAACAATACAGTTGCTGACAGTTCCGGTCACTTAGTGTTGTGTTAAAAAATAATTAAAAAATAATTATGAATTGTACCAGATGCTCTGATGGAGTTAAAGAGAAGCTCCAAGTGGTCCTGGCTGAACCTGTAGGTCAGGATATATCGCTGCTCATCAAGCAGCACAGGAACCATTGACATCAATGTGTCAATATTGATGATAAATCCCAGGATAGAGAGGAATCTTAATCAAATAAAGCAAATATTGTATAATTACAAACAGGTCCCAAAAAAGAATGAGTTTAGGATCTTAACATTTACTTTTGGGGGTGGCGGTGACTAAACACAAGAGCAGGAACAGAGACATATTTTAATACAGCAAATATATTGTAGCAAAACACCCTGATAAGATAAGAAGTACCATCACCAGAAAAGAGCATCTTATGAACGTGATGCAGACAGAAAAGAGCATATTATGAACTCCATGCAGAGAGATGAGAACAACTGAGGAGATAGCATTAGAGATGCACTAAAACCGGTAAAGTGTAGCTGTTGGGAATACTGTAGTTACTTTACTTTGGATCATTACTTATAACTACAGTAGTTTTATACAACTACTGTAATGAAGAATAAAATAAACCCATATGCCAATACCCATTAACAATAATAATTATAGTAATGACAAGTATACACATATATCATACTTTTGGTGTGCTTGCATTTACTTTTGGTACAATAAAACAGCTATTAAAAATGGTATCAAAAAGAAACACTGAATCATAATCATAATTTATATAAAGATACTTTTACAAGCCTTATACCAAACCATACCATTTTATTTATAGAGCACTTAAAACAACAACAAGGTCAACCAAAGTGCTGTAAATATATGTCATTATTATGTAAATATATATTATGTATAATATTATGTCAATAATATTATCTCACATTTTTTGTGTGTAGCGTGACGTGTAATGTGCACTGATCCAAAATATAACTATGATTATTCTAATTAAAGTAATAATACTGTCACAGAGTCTTACAGGTGAAATGTGATCCCAAGGTTTCTTGTTTTGATGTTACGTCTATTGGAGCATCCATAGGCTGCACAAAAGTCAGGCATCTTGTCAAAGAGTATTTCTGTAAAACACAAAGCAGTAATTAGTGTTGAACATACCAAACCGCTTGGAAATCATGTGCAGCTTTAGTTCAGTTAAAAACAAAGAGCTCCTAGTGATCTAAGAATGCTGGGGAAATGTTTGGAATACTAGCTAGCCCTTAATCAAAGGCTCTTGTTAATAGTCTGCTAATAAATACAGTCATGATCAAGACAGTCATTTAGACAAAAGATTAGTTTGTTTTAAAATAGTTATTGGTGTAATAAAAACAGAATTTAAATTCTACATTCTCGATGAGTGTGACACCCAAAACACGAATAAAACCTTTTAAAAAAGACGAAACTGCTGTCTGATTACCAAAGAAATCATAGCCACGTTAATAACGTTTTTAAAAACATAAACCGTTTGTAAATCCGTCAAGATTACAGCGAGTTAAGCGTATTTTTGTTTGTATAAATCCCTCACCTCCATACGGTTTCCACAGCTGCAGCTAATGTTGCTGTCTGTGGCAAGATGGCTGCCGCTTGACGACGCCGCTGACTCCTCCTCAGCTTATCTAGTGTATATATCTATGCTGCCACGCGCAGTCTCTCCTTCTTCTACAGCCTGGAACACAACCTCACATAAATGCACGGTTGCGCCCCTAGTGTTCACAGTCTTAACAACATGTATTGCTTTCACTACAGTACACCACAACAGTACAGCTATGGGCCACGCAAAATCACTCCAAGGGCCACAAATGGCCCGCGGGCCGCACTTTGGACACCCGTGCGTTAAACTTAATAAAAATGTGGCATTACTTCCTTAGCTAAGAGCATGAAACTGATTAACCATGATAAGTTAGACAACGCCACCCTGGGAGTTTCACCCAGAGATTATTAACCTTATGTTTGTAACACCCCGCAGGTTTGCTTTGCACAAATTTAAACATCCGGGACAACTTTTATATAACTTAACACAATTTATTAATAATAAGTAAACAAACACATTTTAAACATCCTTTACATTCAATGTTCAGTAAATTATTCACCAAAATGGGGCTGCTATGCCAACACCACTTCTAAATAAACAAACCCAAAAACCCTTTAAACCCCAAAGATACTGACTACTCCACACAAAACAATTACTCACATAGACATAAACAATTACAATAAATATATACAGTTCACCATTCGACCGGGGTACACTCGCGTCACATTCCAGCGACAAGCAGCTGGCTGCACTGACGTCACACTCCACGCGCCGCTGTAAGGGAAACAGCTGACGACACCACGGTCAGGGAAACAGCTGACGACGCCACGGTCCGTGTTTCAATCACTCGTACAGAGCTTCCCCCAAACGCAGTCGCCAGGAACCCAGAGCGGACCCGGAAGACAGAGCATCAGTCTCCGGAAACAGAGCAGCAGTGGCAGGTGGAAGGGACCTAAAGAAAGTGAATTAATAACTACTCTTCATATAGCTGCCACAAATAGAGCTTACAAGGCCAATAGTTTCCTTACCTGCCGGCTTCACAACCACGTACACACACACACACCCTCACAGCATGAGGGGGCGGAGAAGCGCAGCGCCGCGGCCGTTTTACCTATAACAACACCTCCATTTAGGGTTTCTGTTCGATATTGCTATAGTGCAGAGAGAGACAACACCTACCCCGTAAAGGAATCAACACCGGCCCGCACCACACTCAGCGACGGGTTGCCTTGCACGGCCAACACCCACGGCCACCAGCCATTCAGCGGGAGCACGAAAACGACCTGTCCGACTGAATGCGGCAGCTAGTTATACACCACGCCCACCGCCAACCAGCCCTACGCACCTGAGATTTATTTAGGTAATTATTCGCCTTCCTATACCACCACATTCTACCCCCTCCTCTTGTATCGGCGACCCGACGATCGATTAAAAACTGATCCCAGCTCCAAAACAAGCTGATAGAGCTAGCAAGGAGGCAGAAGAACCTCCTGAAAGGAGGTCTCTTGCCTATCTTGGGAGATGGTGCACGTTAGAATGCTGTCCCGCATTGGCACGTTTAGAGCGCCGTAGAACCATTGGGTCAGCACAGCCGGCAGGGGGAACAAGCACAGCTTCAGAATGTCCGGTAGGTACCACTGGTCCAGATGGTGCCCCCGGCTCTCGGGACACAGCCCCAGGTTGTGTGTCACTCGGGGGAAAGGCAGAAGCAACCACCAGGGGCTGCTGTTCGCAAACAAACAGATCATAATCAACAGGCTCATCATCCTCAGACAAACCCACTTCTACAGGAGGCAATTCAGAGAGAGGAATGGAATCAGGAGGAGCAACACCAACCACAGGTTTTAACATGGTGCGATGCACCTGTCTTGTTTTAGACAGGTCATCCATGGGGGCAATGGTGTAAACAGAGCCACCTGCTTTTGGTGCCCTCAATACTCTATATTTATCGGATCTCCACCGATCCCTGGTTTTATGAGGCCCCCTAGCCGTAAAGTCACGCAAAAACACCAACTGCCCTTCCTCTAAGGGCAGAGGTTTTACATGATCGTCCTGGGCATGCCTTCGGCGATCTGCAGCTTGTCTCAGATGTGCTTTAGCCCCCCCAAAGGCTACCTGCAGACGAGCTTGATGCTCCTGAACCCACTCATGAACCGAACCACCAACTGGACTCTCAACTCTACCCAACAGGAAATCCAAGGGCAATCTAGGTTCTTGACCAAACATCAAAAGGAAAGGCGACGCTCCAGTAGACTGATGAGGGGTCGTGTTATAACAGTAAAGAACCTGAGGCAAACAAGTATGCCAATCTCTCTTCCGGGACACAGGCAACGTCCTTAACAGGTTGTGCAGCGTCCGATTGAAGCGCTCACATTGACCATTTCCCTCTGGATGGTAGGGAGTGGTACGGGATTTCACAATGCCGTATAAACTGCACAACTGCTGAATAAGCAGGCTCTCAAAATTACGACCCTGGTCAGAATGCAACCGAGCAGGGACACCAAATTTATAAAACCATTCGGATACCAGCACCCTAGCCACTGTGGCAGCTCGCTGATCTCGGGTGGGGATAGCCACAGTGTATTTACTAAATACATCTGTCAAAACCAAAACATTTTCCAAGCCATCCTGGGTGGGCTCCAAGGTGGTATAATCAATGGCTAGGATTTCGTTGGGACGCGACGCCAGTAAATGCCCCATTGGACCATGAGCCCTGGGGTGAACATCTTTTGCTACTTGGCACCTTCCACACGCCTGACACCATTGGGCCACTTCGGAGGCCATATAAGGCCAATAACACCGAGATCGTAGGAGCGCCAAAGTTCGCTCCACCCCCTGATGACCATGTTCCTCATGAACTTGGGTCAGAACATCTTTAACAAGTACCCTGGGTAATATCAACTGACAAATGACCTCACCACCATCTGGTCTAAATATCTTCCGATAGAGCACTCCCTCTCTCTCTACAAACCGGTCCCACTGACGAAGCAAAACCAATGTGGCAGCAGACAACAGGGCCCGCTCCTCTCTACTGGGGTATTGGCCTTTCCTCCAAAACCCCAACACCTCCTGCAAGAGGGGATCGGCCTGCTGCAAAACACACAGTTCGGCTGCAGTGCGGTGTGGCAAAACTGCCACAACCGCTTGGCGCGCTTCAACTGTCCCAAACTCCAAAGCTTCTTGCAAGGCCTGAGGCATAGCTGTTCCCGGAAGCATGGCTTTCATATCTGGTGGATCGGGGGAGTGCTGACGAGAAAGTGCATCAGCATTCACATTAAGCTGACCTGACCGATACTTTATCTCAAAGTCAAAAGAGGCCAGCTGCGCAGCCCACCTCTGCTCAGTGGCGGCCAATTTAGCAGTGGACAAATGACTGAGGGGATTGTTATCAGTATATACAATACATTTATTCCCCAACAAATAATCCCTGAATTTGTCAGCCATGGCCCACTTGAGAGCCAGAAACTCCAGCTTCATGGAACTATAGTTGGCCATGTTTCTCTCGGTGGGCCTCAACCCCCGACTAGCATAAGCAATCGGCCTCACCTTGCCTGCCTGCCGTTGGGAGAGCACAGCTCCCAGGCCCCCATGGCTGGCATCAACCTCCAGGATAAATGGCTGGGTAAAATCTGCATAAGCTAACACTGGTGTGGTAGTTAGCTTAGCCCTTAGGCCCTCAAAACTCTGTTGACATTCAGCAGTCCAATATACAGCAAACCCGACCTCTGATTTCTTAACTGCTTTAGCACCACCACACTGAGCCACAGCTCTATGCAAAGGGGCTGCTAATTTTGCAAAATCTTTTACAAAACGACGATAATAACTAGCAAAACCCAGAAATGACCGAAGCTCTGAGACTTTAGTAGGAGTTGGCCAGTTAGCTACAACTTCCACTTTACTGGGGTCTGTAGCAACCCCTTCACTAGAGATCACATGACCTAAATAACGTACCTCTTTCTGGAAGAAAGAACATTTACTAAGCTTTGCCTTGAGCCCCTGCTGATGAAGTCGGCCTAGCACTACCTCCAACCGTTCTAGATGTTGTTCCACACTAGAAGAAAAAACCACAATGTCGTCCAGATATAATAAAACTGATCGACACTGCTGATCCCCAAACAGTCGTTGCATCAACCGCTGGAACGTGCTAGGTGCATTACACAACCCAAAAGGCATTCGGTTCCATTCAAACAACCCGAAGGGAGTACAGAAGGCAGTTTTTGGACGATCTGCCTCCGCTACTGGAACTTGATTGTACCCGCTGGCTAGATCAAGAGTAGAAAACCAACAGGCACCAGACAAAGCATCCAACGATTCCTCAATCCGGGGAAGGGGAAATGAATCCTTTCGGGTCTTGCTATTTAGCTGTCTATAGTCAACACACATTCGAATACTCCCATCTTTTTTTCTTACCAGGACTATGGGCGATGCATACGGGCTGCTACTCTCACAGATGATCTGCGACGCAAGTAGTTGATTAATATGGTCCTTCACCACCTCATACTCAGAAGGGGGGATGCGCCTATAGCGTTGTCTAACGGGGGCATCATCTACCAGAGGAATCTCATGAGTTATCATACTGGTACAGCCCAAATCACCTTCATTAGAAGAAAAAACTGTCCCATACTGCTGGAGCAATGATCTCGCCTGCCCCTGTTCCTCCACAGACAATAAAGAAAAATCCAAATCCTTCACTTGTTGTTGTACACTAACCGAAGCCATCTGGCACCCCAGTGTAGCCACCTTGGCTGGAACTTCAGAAATCCCTGTGGGAAGGCTAATAACATGTACGCCACTCAAGGTGCCAACCATAATGCGAGGATATAACACCACCTCATTGGAACCAACATTAACAATGGGTACATAAGCCGTTCCCTTAATTACCGGAACCAAGGCAGGGGAAGCGAGCAAACCAGACGGCAATCCACACTCTACCGGTTCAAACAGAGCCGTCGAGCCTGAATATTCCTCAGAGCAGGTGACAGCCACGATTTTCATAACTCCCCCAGGAATCCGACAGCCTGTTTTTTTTCTAACTTTTACCCTTCCAGGGCTGCTTCGAGATTCCTGTAAAGAAGCAGACTGGCACTGCTGCAGGGCCTGCACGACCGACCGAGGGGCCTCAGAAACACCAGACACAGAAGACCAAGCCACCCCATGTAGCCCAAACAGTTCCTGATAACACCTCCTGATCACATTCATCCCTACAACACCTGGCACTTCACCACAAGGGTCCTTTACCACCAAAACACCACATCCAGGAATCAATTTGCCACAAAGTTGTACCTCAAGTTCTAAATAACCAATATACGGGATTTTAAGACCATTGGCGGCCTTAAGCTCCAACCAATGACATGAATGGAGGCATCCCCTACCTCCAGACTCCATATGTTGGCGAAAGAAACTTTCAGAGACCGTGGACACCATTGAACCAGTGTCCAACAGACAGGGGACCGTTACTCCACCCATGACTACATCTACATGAGGACAAGCGGACACCAATTTAGACGCGCCAAAGTTTCTCATAACAGGCTGTGAGCCAATAACACCCCCACCTGAACAGTGACTCGGCAGTTCGGTGGGGACTAGTTTTCCCCCTCTGAAGCAGGGTGGGGACGAGAAGCTGGATTACTCCGAACTGGGACCCGAGTAGAGACACGCACCCCGTCACATTCTCGTGCAAAGTGGCCGGGCTGGTTACACCGCCTGCAAATCACTGGACCCGAGAACCGAGGACGGTTGGAACTACGAGAGTTTTTTAACTGGGAAATGCTCTCACTAAGCTGCTGGAGCTGTTCCTGCTGACACTTTAGCATCTCTCTAAGCTGGCTCATTTCCGTTGCAGCTGCTAGGGGAGCTACCCGCGGGCTACCATAAATCCCATACTGAATACCATGAACAGACGGAACTGATTGGCTTGGACTTCTCACCCCATAGGGTACCCCTTCGCGCTCCCACTGAATTGCTGCAGCCCTAACCTCAAGCAGGGTGCTGTCTGGCCTCCTGCGCACAAACTGCTTCAGTTCACGACGCAGAGAACCATCCAACACCTGTTCAACAAACTGATCTCTTAACAACATCACTGAGTTCAACATGCCAGCAGGTGCGCGCTGCTTTACCCTCTCCATAAGGCCCATTAATGCAAGGGAGAACTCCTGAAGGCTCTCTCCCTCTTGCTGCCTTCTGGAGAAGAAGGTTTCTTGTAAAGCAACATATGACTCAGCGCAGCCATATAATTCCTGTAAAATTTCAAATATTCTGGCAGGGTTCTCCCTCTCCGCACTAGAACGATACTTAATTTCATTTCGAGCCTCCCCTTCTAAGTGATCCAAAAGAAAAAAAGCTTGATCAGCCACAGACAAATGTCGCGCCCGCATACACATCTCCGCCTCCTCCATCCACTCACTCAGTCCTATGCCGGTCCTTCCTCTAAAGATGGGACACTTCCTATCTCTAGGCACAAAAATCAGTCTCTCTGTAAGAGGGGCATTAGGTAGGCCTACTCCTGAAGTCGACGGCTGGGCACTTGAGCTGGCCTGCCCTTGGCGCAACTGCTCATTATCAATTTTTAAGCTCTCCACCAACTCTTTGAGCTCCCTAATTTCCTCGGCCATAATTACAAATCTTAACCACCCACCACCTCAAAGATGTGCTGGAACCACCACTGCTCTGCTTCCGGTCGACCAATCTGCACACAAAACACAAAAGAAAATAAACCAAAGAGAAACACCAATAAAAAACCCCAATATTGCAAGTCACAACTACTAGTCCCGGATGTTCATAAAAGCAAAGCCCCACAACAACGCCAAAAATGTGGCATTACTTCCTTAGCTAAGAGCATGAAACTGATTAACCATGATAAGTTAGACAACGCCACCCTGGGAGTTTCACCCAGAGATTATTAACCTTATGTTTGTAACACCCCGCAGGTTTGCTTTGCACAAATTTAAACATCCGGGACAACTTTTATATAACTTAACACAATTTATTAATAATAAGTAAACAAACACATTTTAAACATCCTTTACATTCAATGTTCAGTAAATTATTCACCAAAATGGGGCTGCTATGCCAACACCACTTCTAAATAAACAAACCCAAAAACCCTTTAAACCCCAAAGATACTGACTACTCCACACAAAACAATTACTCACATAGACATAAACAATTACAATAAATATATACAGTTCACCATTCGACCGGGGTACACTCGCGTCACATTCCAGCGACAAGCAGCTGGCTGCACTGACGTCACACTCCACGCGCCGCTGTAAGGGAAACAGCTGACGACACCACGGTCAGGGAAACAGCTGACGACGCCACGGTCCGTGTTTCAATCACTCGTACAGAGCTTCCCCCAAACGCAGTCGCCAGGAACCCAGAGCGGACCCGGAAGACAGAGCATCAGTCTCCGGAAACAGAGCAGCAGTGGCAGGTGGAAGGGACCTAAAGAAAGTGAATTAATAACTACTCTTCATATAGCTGCCACAAATAGAGCTTACAAGGCCAATAGTTTCCTTACCTGCCGGTGTTACACCAAATCCTGCGACTTGTCAAAATCTGGGACGCCAGGGGGCGACAGCGTACATTCCCCCGTATGTACGTCTTGAGTGGAAGTGAGAAGAAGAGTATTTAGGTAAACTGCGTAGCTCTGCGCAGCTCTAATGAACAGTGTAGCAGGAATGAAAATGGAACACTTCCCGAATTTTGTTTCGGTCGCATTGACGGGAAAAATGTAATGAGTATGCTGAACACAGACGGACCATCGCATTCAATTGCTGTTGTTTAAACATTTAATTAATAAATCTGTAAATGATTAATAAATGTTTCCAAGTGCTTTGTTGGGAGGGAGATTGGTTTCAAAACTTGCTTATCATTAATTTTACTAAATGTATCGGTCGCATTGACGGGAAAAATGCAATCGGTATGCTGAACACAGACGGACCATCGCATTCAATTGCTGTTGTTTAAACATTTAATTAATAAATCTGTAAATGATTAATAAATGTTTCCAAGTGCTTTGTTGGGAGGGAGATTGGTTTCAAAACTTGCTTATCATTAATTTTACTAAATGTATTTTATATTCTTCATTTATTTTACATTTTAATTTGTTACAGCTGATGTTTTAACTGTGTTTGTTGTTTGTATGATATTTTTCTTGCTGTGAAATGTTCTCCTTGGGTGTCCTGAAAGGCGCTTTTAAATGTTTATGTTTATTAAATTTGTTCATTTTTTTTTTACAAAAGAAACACAATACAAGACAATCCCATTAATGATACGTACACAATGTAAAAAAAAAAGAAAGGTAGCAGAAAGAAGAATAAATCTTATTATATCTGCCCCTTTTTTCAAACAGTTTAGTTTAGTTTATTTTAGTAGTTGCATTGGTTGCACAGGAGATGGCAATGTAGTGCCAGAAATGTAGGTGTGGTTACCTGGCCTTCAGCAGCTGTTTACTGTACCTTTGTTACTCAGTTTGCTGCTCAGTGTCTGGCAATCACAGAGATGCTTTTGGTATGTATCTTGTTTTCAATTGTCTTTTGTAAATTAACAGAGAAATGTGAATCTATTTTGTCTGGTTTTACATTTTTCTCTTTAAACAAGATTGTATGTATAAATTTGCTGCATTAAAAATAATTTGAAATATATAGGTAAAGCTTAAATTCATATAAATATTTAATAATTTTCTATTAAGGGTTTAAATTTGTTGATTGAAACAGTATTTTCATTTGATATATTTAAATGTGTTTATTATTCAAGGTTTTCAACTTATGGCTCATGGAGCATCAGAGAAAATAAAATAAAAGACTAAATGAGTGGAGTTGTACAGCGTCCTCTGTTGGTGCCAAAGCCTTTTTTTCGAGTTCAAGCAAAGGAGATAACTCGACACACAATTTGATACCCGTCAAAATCGGTGACCTTACTGTAATTTCACATAACTATTTTCAAAGTTCATTTTAAATGTGTTTTGGAGTTCTGCCACCTCCTCACTACAGTCTGGGGGCAATTAACATAACATGGGAGCCTCAAGTACTCAGTATCACAGAGGTCACCAAATTTGATACCCGTCAAAATCGGTGACCTTACTGTAATTTCACATAAATATTTTCAAAGTTCATTTTAAATGTGTTTTGGAGTTCTGCCACCTCCTCACTACAGTCTGGGGGCAATTAACATAACATGGGAGCCTCAAGTACTCCGTATCACAGAGGTCACCAAATTTGATACCCGTCAAAATCGGTGACCTTACTGTAATTTCACATAACTATTTTCAAAGTTCATTTTAAATGTGTTTTGGAGTTCTGCCACCTCCTCACTACAGTCTGGGGGCAATTAACATAACATGGGAGCCTCAAGTACTCCGTATCACAGAGGTCACCAAATTTGATACCCGTCAAAATCGGTGACCTTACTGTAATTTCACATAACTATTTTCAAAGTTCATTTTAAATGTGTTTTGGAGTTCTGCCACCTCCTCACTACAGTCTGGGGGCAATTAACATAACATGGGAGCCTCAAGTACTCAGTATCACAGAGGTCACCAAATTTGATACCCGTCAAAATCGGTGACCTTACTGTAATTTCACATAAATATTTTCAAAGTTCATTTTAAATGTGTTTTGGAGTTCTGCCACCTCCTCACTACAGTCTGGGGGCAATTAACATAACATGGGAGCCTCAAGTACTCCGTATCACAGAGGTCACCAAATTTGATACCCGTCAAAATCGGTGACCTTACTGTAATTTCACATAACTATTTTCAAAGTTCATTTTAAATGTGTTTTGGAGTTCTGCCACCTCCTCACTACAGTCTGTAGTTGTTTATATATATATGTATATGTATATGTATATATATATATATGTATATGTATATATATATATATATGTATA